>PVJH01025155.1:0-31948 GCA_004026705.1 Nesogale talazaci
GCTTGAAAGGCAGTTCAAGTTCAGGCCCCGTCCCCTGTCCTCCAAGGCCCTCGTGAAGGCCTGGCTGCCTTCCCGTGACCACGAGCCATCCACGGGGCCAGGCCACAGTCAGGGCAGCCAGACGCGGGGCATCTTCCAGAGAGGCTCACATGGAGGGTGGGGACACGGGCGTCCACGAGGCAGCCAGACGGGCTTGGGCCGCCGCCTCATACTGGCTGTCGGCAACGTCTGTGGCTGTGGATCCCCCTTCGTACAGCGGGGACCCCGAGGACGCAGCCGAGGTGGGGTGGGGGAGGGCCGTGTAGTGCGCTGGGGGGCTTCGGAAGAACTGGGCGCCCAGCCCATTGGCCATGGCTGGGGTCTGGGGTCCTGGGGTGACGGCGCCGTTGCTCACAGACCACAGGTTGGGGAACTGGCTGCGAAAACAGACACACATGAGGGTCAGAGGGGCGAGAGGGGCCTGGCTTGTGCTGGCGTGGACCGCGGTCCCACTGTCCCTTCAGGAAACAAGTTTGAGAAGAAATGGAATTGCAAGTTGATGAGGGGATTTCCCCCATGAACTTTCTAAACCCCTCCGTGTCAAGGAAAGGCACAGGGGCAGCGCAAGTGCTGTGTTTCCCCACAGAACACAAATCCCCACCACGGGGCTGCATCTCTGGCCCACAGCGCTTCCCCTCAAGGCAGGAGGCCCAGAGAGCCCCTGGAAATAATGCCAGGGCTCCCACTAACAAGACGCCCCCAGAGGAGACGACACTAAACTGTGGTTTGGGGAAGGAGAGCAGAGAGTCCAAGAGTCCTTCTACTAAATAAATAAGACCCTATATCGACTTTGAAGGGGGGGGGGGTCCTTCAACCAGGGGATGTCACCCTGCAAGGAAGCGTCTATGCTGTGCAAAGGTTCCTAAAACAGCCATCTGGCCAAGCAACCAGAAAAGACCTAACAGAATGCAGAAATGACCTGCCATGGGGAGCATGTACAAGCCAGCCATGTGGAATCAGACTCCTGCCAACACAGCATTGCTGGGCGAAAGCCGACCCTCATGCTGGCTCTCTGAGGCTTTGAGACGCCTTCCACGAATCCTTTCCAGGGAGTGGCTGGTGGATTCAACCACACTCAAGGTGTCCCCAGGGCTTGTTCAGAAACAGCTGCAACCTGGAGAACCAGCAGAGACTCAGGCAGGTTTTCAGAAGAGGACATGGGACAGAGGCCACCCCATCGCCAATGGGGACAAAATGCCAGAAGGATTTCGATCACACTCATGCTGACTACAGAAAAACACGTGAAGGTCTGCATCACAACTCATCACAGACAGCACTGTGAAGGACAATCCCAGGTCCCAGCCCACAAAGAGCGGCTGTGTGACTCAATGCTGGGGAAGGTATGTGCAGGGTCCAGTGTCTTTTCCCCATCCTCATTCCAGCTCAGAGAAGTGGGGGTGTGAGCACCAGGGCCAGGGGAGGACAAGCCTGCTGCACAAGACTTCTCTCGAGTGCCAACAGGTCAGCTGCCACTTTGAAGACGAAGACGCACGTGACATGGCCACCTGGGCACGGGAGACCGGACCATGATGAAGGGATTGAGGCCTTTGGATTAGGGTGTCTGCAAAGAATTCAGAAACCACCATGGACCCCAAGAACCAACAACAGGAGGGGCCCGTCCCTGGAGAAGGGGGCATCACACAGGGTAGAGGAGAGGAGGCCACAGCAGTGGGCCCAAACAGGACCATCAGTTGTGAGCATGATGCTGAACCGGGCAGGCTACGTTGGTGCTGATGCGGCTACGACGTACAGTAAAGGGCTTAGCACCGTTTCGGGTCTGGAGACCCAGGGCGTGGACTGTGGTCTCTGAGGACCCTTCCCTGCTGGGAGTCTTCTGAGCCCTTGTGAGAGGATCCTAGGGCGAAAGGAAGTCTGAGCAGCCCACGGCTGGCTCTGCGATGCCTCGTGCTCCCTTCCAGTGACTGCATGGCGCCATTCGCCAGGAAGGACCCAGTGCTGAGCTGTCTGCAGTAAGGCCAGAGGTTCAAGCCCACCTGCCGTGCTGAGAGAGAAAGAGGAGGCAGCCTGCTCCCCTGAAAGATTGTGGAGCCTCGGAAACCTCTCAAAGCTGTCTGGTTTGCATGCTGACTCCGGCGGTCCTGGAGACCCAGGGTTATCTGTCTCTCAGAGTCTTGGACTTCATGTTCACAGAGAAAACAAGCCTAGCTTGGCAGGCCTCGGCTCTTGGGCCAAACGTGCCTCTTTCGGCTCTGAAGTGAAGCTGGAAATGAAAGTAAAAGCAGCAGCTCCATTCACAAATCTTTGAAGGATCCTATTCAGAGAATCGGTTGACTTCATTTGTTGAGATATAGTTATGCCTCTTGAATAATTTTGAAATTTCCCGTGAGGGACAGGATTGGCTCTCCAGTCTCAAAAGAATGTCAACTCCCCAGTTTAGTTTGGCAGCTGCTAGCCTACGAAGATTCTGGAAGCCTTTCTTTCAAGTGCACATATTGATCCCCCCCAAGACCCTGTAAAAAGACCCGAACAGATTAAGCAAGGACAATGATTCTGTGAGGAGACACTGAAATGCCAATGAAGGTGGAGCATTATGGTGGGACAAGAGGGAGATGGAAGGAAACAGAGGACAGAGCTAGAAGGCAAAGGGCATTTACAGAGGTCTAAACATAGGCATGTCCATACATAAATACAACTATCTATTATAAGGTGGGAATAAATTTAAGAACATAACTATAGACCAATATTATGGTAGCAAGTGGACCTTGGGCCCTCTCCCTGGTGCTCCCTCAATGCAAGAACACTTTGTTATATGAATCTGGTATTCCTTGAGGCTCATTGGCCCAACACGATCACTGAAATAAAATGGGTGCACAAGCAAATGTGGTGAAGAAGGCTGATGGTGCCCAGTCATCAAAGGATATATCTGGGATCTTAAAAGCCTGAAGATAAACAATAGACCATTTACTTAAGAAGAGACCACACCCACACAGAAGAAGCACAACAGCCAGCATGGCCACACGGTGGTGAAAGGTCTAGGCAATAGACATCAAACAGGGGGGAAAATTATATCACTGTGTGTACATATCCCCAAGATGCCCACTGAGGACATGTGGGAGCATGGGCAAGAGAGGTGAAGAAAGCAGATGGTGCCCAGCTATCAAAAGTGTAGCCTCTGGGGTCTTAAAGGCTTGAGCATAAACAAGCAGCCATCTAGTTCAGGAGCAACAAAACCCACCATTAAAAGAAGCTCACTTGCCTATGCGATCATGAGGTGCTAAAACGATCAGGTATCGGACATCAAAGAACAAAAATCAAAATCAATGAACCAATTGACTCCTGATATCGCTGAAGACAAATGGATACAGAGGCAAGCAGAGTAGAAGAAATGATGGTGCCCAGCTACCAAATGTTGGAGTGTATGGTGCCTCAAAGACTTGAAGATAATCATGTCACCGTTCAGTGCAGAAACAGCAAAGCCTACATGGAAGAAGCACACCAGCATGTGTGATCAAGAGGGGCCAAAGGGAGCAGATATTGAGCATCAAAGAACAAGAATCACATCAGTATGACTGAGGGGGAGAACAAAGTGGAGACCTAAGGCCCACTGGTAGGTAATTGGTCACCCCTTTACAGGGGAGTCACGGGGAAGAGACAGACCAGTCAAGGTGCAGCTGGGCAATGATGATGCACACAAGTTTCCTCTAGTTCCTGAAGACTTCCTCGCCCCCCCGCAACCATCATGGTCTCAACTCTACCTTACAAATCCAGATGGACTGAAGAAGTTACACTGGTAGAGAGGAGACCTTGAGATATGGGGAAACCAGGATGGATGAGCCTCTTCGGGCCAGTGGTTAGATTGGAGCTGATGGAGGAGTAGAGAGGAGGTGGGGTGGAGGGACAGAGCCAACTGCAAGGATATACACATAATCTCCTATTTGTGGAATGGACATCAAAGTAGGGGGTTGGGGGAGAGGTCGGGCAGTGTGAGATAAGACAGAACAATAATAGTTTATAAAGTATTGAGGGTTAGTGGGAAGGAGAGAGCAGGGAAGGGATGGAAAAGCCGATACTAGGGGCTCGAGGGAAAAGGCGGATGATTGAAGAATGATAAGAGCAGCGGACATGTGAAGGTGCCTGGCACAGTATGTTTATTTATGTATTGTGAAAAGCGATGTGCGAGCCCCCAATAAAATGATTTAATAAAAAAAAATAAATAAAACAAAAAAAATTCTAGAACTAAATATCAACCTTAAGGAAAAAAAGACCCGAACAAAACCAAATGCTGCCGTCGAGTCGATTCCGACTGAGCAACGGCACAGGACAGGGCAGAACTGAGACGAGAGTGGACAGCCCTGTCTGTCTCCCCAAAGGCAGCCAGGCTTCCAGACTGCTGACCATGCGCCTGCAGCCCTGCGCCTGTGTCCCCACAGCTCCTGGAAGGAAGAACCCATCTCCAACCCACAACCATCCAGCTGACCATCCCTGTGGGTTTCTGAGGCCGTGGCTCTTAAGGGAGGAGCAGGCCTTGCCTTTCCACCTTGGAGCAGCTGGGAGCTTGAAACTGCTGACCTTTGCAGTTGGCGGACCCAGGCGTAACTCACTCTGCCACTGAGGAGCCTACAAGAAGACAGACTGGTGCCCTGCACCTTTGAGGAAGCTGGTTGGGGAAGCCTGAGACCCATCCACGGAATGATCTAGAAGTGGCCAGGCCGGCTCTGAGCCCTGGTTCCCTCAAGTCTGGCCCAGCGCTTGGTCTGATCCACTGTGGCAGAACACGGGGTTATCAGGGCTCGGTCCTCCCAGAGATACCGCAGCGTCACCTGGTCCGTGTGTGCCCAGGGCCTTTATTGAAAGAAGACCTCTCCACCCCACCCCAGTGAAGGCACAGAAACAGAGTCAGGATGCGAGAAAACAATGGCCTGCCCCGACAGCCTGTCCGTCTGTCCAGACACGTGTTACCTGGAGCCGGTAGGGGGCCCAGAGTTGTAGCCCACAGGCAGCACACTGGTATGGGCAGGCATGCCAAGGCCGGACCAGTTGTCAGGGGGCTGCAGCATGGATAAACACGCAGGCGAGGTCTCCATGTATGCTGGGGGTGGGAGAACAAATGTGGAATCAAGTCATGAACCTCCAAAATCAGTTCTCACTGTTCCCTGGCATGACACCCCACGCCCACCCCAGTGGAAAGCAAGCAGAAGCGCAGGCTGCAAGAACACTGCGCCCACCTCGCTGCCTGCCTGTGAACAGGTCACCTGTGCGCAGGGGTGAGGCCTAGCTCAGGAGACAGGCTTGTTCTTCCCCACCTCTCGTTATCCCCGAGAAGCTGAACACCGGAACTCTGGATTAAGGTGACAGTCCCTATGGTCATCCACCAACGGATGTCACTTTACCCTGTCTTTCTCTATGTGATGCCATTACCACACGGGAAGGAACTTTAGAAGCTGGAAAGCCCAACTACAAGGGGCCCCAGGGGGCCCTAAGGGACCAGGGGCCAGAGGACAGAGGAAAGCTGCCCCTGTGGGTACCCAATTTGTCCATCTTCAAGAGCACCCCAGGAAGTGGAGGGGACACTGTTCCAGCCTGAATCCTGGTCCTGGTTGAACCAGGCCCGGACAGAGACTGGTGCCCACCAATTAGGCACCTTGCTTACAGGTAGCCGCCTCCTTGGTTTGAGGGCCCCTTAGCTGCCCCTCCCCCTTGAAGCTAGGCTAAGAGGTGTTGGAGGCACCATGGATGTTCAAGAAGGGAGGAAGTGGATCAGGCACAGTCACCTGGGGGGCTCGGGCCTCCCCAGAACCAGCACCAGCTGCTCGAGCCCATGCATAGGTATCAGAAAAGTACAGGGACCTTGGGGTCTTCAGTGGCTGTCTTTTTAGGAGATTGACAGGACTTTGTTCTGTGGTATCCCTGGGAGTATCCAGCTTCCAGCCCAATTCAGAGTCAGCCCCTCTGGGTAGGTCTTTTCCCCACTGCCCAGGTGGTGCTGGTCCTGCTGGCCCAGGCCCATCCCAGGCTGCATGCCCAGTCAAAGCCAGTGATGGCCATATTCGCTTACCCCTAGGGGTCACTGTAAAAGCCCATGACCTGGACAGACAGTCCTGGGACTATCCTAGTGGCCTACTCACCTGGGATCTCCCAAGGTAGCTGGGTATGCCAGGGACACCCTCAAGGCTGGGAACACCGGGGGATGAGGGGGGGACAGTACTCAGAACATACAGGCTCTGCCTAGTGTGAACTGAGGATGACAGGACCCCCAGGGAAACACCCTTCCCCATGTCCAAGCAGAGCTGCTTGGTTTTCCCAGGTGGGACCTTCCAGAAGCAGATGCCAGGACTCGCGCCCACAGCCCAGGGTTCACAGTGAGCCCATCACCATTGGATCCCTCCCCGCCCGTCCTCGCCGCCCGCTGGCCCCGAGGTGCCCCACGAGACTTACTTGGAGGGCTGCTGTGGTGTGAGTAGGGGCTGGGGTAGGGGGACGCTCGGTGGCTCCTCAGGGAGGGGTAGCGATCACAGCCGTGGGTGGAGGGGAGCGGGAGAGGCCCACCAAACTGGGGGTGGGAACTGGCGGGTGGGCAGAGCGGGCTGGTTCCAGGAAGAAGCCACCCCCCTGCTGTGGGAAAGAAGGCTGGGTGACAGGGGCCTGGGCAGCCCAATTCCAACAAGTGGGGGCCCAGGGGAGCTGTGATGGGCCCATAGCCCCCCCCAAGCTCCCTAGCCCCTGCTCCTAAACATAGTCTGTGTCTGCCAACATCAGGGGCACAGCAGGGCTGAGTCTGCCTCCACTCCACAACGATGCCGCAGGCCTGCCCATGGGACATCCTACGTGCAGGACACACCACACAGAGAGCCCACGGGCCAGTCATGGGTCCAACCCGCAGGACACTCCCCTCAGGTATGTCCCAGAGGGACGTACCACACTGACCCCACAAGTCAGCCACATGTTCAACCTCACACTACACTCAGTCACGTGTCCAGTTGCAGTGGACCCTTGAAGCACCCAGGAGCCTGCAGACCCAACCTGCCTCCTTAGATGGCACTTTGTCACAGGGTCAACCCAGGTTCCAGACGACCCCCGGTATTGGCCTGGATATGCCCCATGGCGTTCCTAGTGGAAGGTCCTGTGGAGGGGATGACTAAGCCTTTCTTCCCAGGGACCTCTGGCTGGACTCAAGCCCTCAGGGAACCCCAGGTATCTTTACTGGACTCCCTCCTGGTCCTTAGGAGACACGAATCCCAAGGGTGGCCAACCTTTAGGCTCAATCACTGTAACGACTAAATCAGCCCAGGCCTGGGGGTGGCAGGGGAGGGGGAGTCATGGGGCCAGGACTCCTGGTGCCAGCTGCTTCCCCTCCTCAACACCCCCTCCTCATTCATGTTTGGTGAAAGCAGCACCAGTGTGCCCTTACACCAACTCGTTAACTTCCCTGATAGCTATCAATCTCAAGGGGTTCCTCCCATCTTGACCTGCTGTGTCCCTCTGTCTGGCACCGCTCCTGTTGCCTAAGACTCCCAGGGGAACCCAGAGATGGACTTCTCCCAGACAGGGGGCGGAAGGAGGCACTTTTCCTCATAACCAAGCCAGAGCACACAAACCATCCCAAGAGCCACACTTGTCCCTGAATGCCAGCCCAGGGATGACTCTCCAGTGGTCACCACCCAGAAAAACAGAATGCCTCCCAGAGCTGAGCACATTCTGACCCCTTTCTAGCTCCCCTCAGGGTGGTCTCAACACCTGCAACAGCCCCCAGGTACCATCCTCAGACCCAGACCCAGGCCCCTTCTCTGCAGATTGTATTAAACTCCTGTATACCAGGCTAGTACCAGAGCCCAGGTAGAGGCCAGGGCCTAGGATGGTGACATTGACACCCCAATGACAGGGAAGGGGTGACTTCCTCCTCTCCACCCTCCACCTTCCTCCTCTCCACTAGCAGGCTCTAGCACTCAGCTGGTTGGCTCCGTAAAGCCAGGTGTCTAGGCCGAAAATCAAGGTCACTGCCATTGAGTCCATCACAGTGACCCTGTAGGACAGGGTGGAGCTGCCTCTGGGTTTCTGGGACGGTAACTCTTGACACCAGTCCCATCTTCCTCCCTCGGGGCAGCTGGTGGTTTTGAACGGCTGACCTTGCAGTTAGCAGCCCACCGTATAACCACCCTGCCAACAAGCCTCCTCCAGGTGCCTGGGGCGAAAGGGACGAGTCACAAACCGTACATTGAGAGTACCCGGGTGGCTGGTTGTCCCCCGCTTCCTCAAGCACATCTTTGGGGTCGTTTCTGCCGAAAGAGCACAGTGAAAGTCAGAGGGGCACGCGCAGGCTCCTCTTCCCATGCTGTTTCTCCACCGGGGGCTCCGAAGCACAGCCTCACCTCTCCTTGGCATCGAGGAAGGCTTTTGCAAATGGGTTGTACTTGATTTTAAGTGCTGTGATCTGATAAAAGAGAAAGAGCGAGCATTGACTAGCATGTTTCTCAACGGTGTTCCAGGGGCACCCAAACTCAAGGCCAGGGAGCCCCTGCTCACGGCTCAGCAGCCCTGCAAGCCGCCCCTGTGTATTTCCAAGGATGCCAAATCCTCACAGGAGTAGAAAGCCTTCTCTTTCCCCGCAGAGCATCTGGTGGTTTCGAACTGCTGACCTTTTGGTTAGCAGCCCAAGTGCAACGCCCTAAGCCACCAGGGGCTCCTACCAGTCCCCACCCCACCCCATCCCCTTGAAACATGAAAGCACACGTCAGATGCCTTTCCAGAGCTCTGCAGCGGCTGTCAATGCCCAGAGTCAGCAGTCTGAAACCAGCAGCAGCTCCCCTGAGACAAGCTGAGCTTTCTGTTCTCCTCAACAGTTAGTGTCCGAGACCCGCAGGGGCTTTCTGGATCCGCGCTGTCTCGATGGCAGTGAGTTTGAGGGTCTCATTTTAATCCCACCTACAGGAGTGCTGAGTCCCCCTGCTGGGATCATGTGTTAAGTGCCAGGCTGTGGTCTGAAGTCCAAAACCACCAGCTGCTGTGAGGGAGGAAGACAGGGCTTTGCACCCCGGTGAAGATGTACAGTCTCAGAAAGTCACAAAAGCAGAGGTCACTACAAGTCGGCCGTGAGTCAATAGCAGGGAGGCTGCCGTGGTGTACAGAAGGCCTGGTTGCCGACCTAGTAGGTTACAAGCTAAATATACGCAAGGTGAGCAGTTTGAAACCACCAGCTGCTCCGAGGGAGGAAGAAGAGGCTCTCTACTCCCGTAAGAGGTTTACACTCTGGGCATTGACTCCATGGCAGTGAGTTTGGCTTTGAGCTGTCACCCACTGCTGACGGAATACACTGGGAGTATCAACGGGATGAAACGCAGTTGGGCTCTGGGGAGGGCATAGAGTTCTGCTCACTTCTAGGTATGGTGCAGTGACATGGAAAGGCATGTTGGCATCACAGACTGTCCCCTGAGAGTCAGATGCCGCCAGGGACAGAAAGGAGTGGCTCTGATGGAAACATCAGCTTTGTGCACTGAGGTGAGGGCTCTCTCACCCCGGGGGAGGGGATGGAAATAGTCTGTCCTTTGGGAGGAGAGAGGCACCCTTCTCTCAAGAAATGTTCCGAGTTTCTCCCAAACGTCTTAGGGTTTGGTTTCCAGCATTCCCGCCGGGCATGTAATCATTGATTCCTGGGTCTGAGACGCTTCCAAGAGTATCTTCCGCACCATGGAAAATATCGATCAGAACCCCAGCCTTCAGTTTGCACATAGCCATCCCCGACGCCCCCCACTCCTCCCTCTTTGCCTCACCTCCTCATTCTGGTAGGCTGTCACAGCTATGAACTGGGTCTCAGGAAAGCAGTGGGTGGTGATCATGCGCTGGGGACCCCCCACCCTGACGATGTGAATCCGGGGCTCGTACTTATGGAGCGAGTTCAGCATGATCTGAGGCGGACACAGAGAGAGACAGCGCTCGAGTCCTACCTCGGAGACCACACAAGCTCCCCACCATCCCCAGATGGCAGGAATGGGGAAGTGGGAGGCCCAGGCAAGGGGCTCAGCATCTCACCCCTGCAGCTTCTACAGACGCACCCAGAACGGGAGCGGAGGGGAGGGAGGTTCACCTGCCCCCAGCCCCGGCCCTCTGAGTGCCCCCAGCCTATCACAGACAGGATGAAGCACCTGGCTTCCCCCACAGCTGAGAGGCCACCTTTACAGTCTGGGCTGGTTTGCAGCTGACCTGTCCGGCTGTAAACGGTCCCCAAAGACTACAGGAGCTTCTTTAGAAAGGAGACTTTTACAAGTGTGTTCAGGGCTGGGCTCTTGCAGGAAACACCACTGCACACAGTTAACTTTGATGGGCTGTTGCCATGCAGGCTGGTACCCGCTGACACACCCCCCCTAAAGAATTTGGGAACATACACATCCCTGGTCACACACACACACACACACACACACACACACAGAGCCAGCATCTGAGGTCTGTGAGCCCACCTTTGAAGGTGAGTCTCATCCTCTTGTCTCTAGTCCCTGGTCTGAAGAGGCTTACAGGATGAATTCAGGGCACTGTCTGTCCTGCACTCATCCCACCCTCCACCACAAGAAAAGATGTGACCCAACACAGGCCTCTGGGAGCCTCACCAACCCCCTGACCCCGGCAGCCTACCTGGCCACCCCCATTGAGCTTGTTGGTCAGCTTGACCTTGCTGAAGGAGACAGGGGCTTTCATCCAGTGGGCCCCGAAGTTGGGGGAGTCCGGGTGGATGTAGACGCAGCTGGGTGCCTGCGGCTCCGGCTTGCCCCCAGGCACCCACTCGCCATTGACATACTTCCACCGGTGGTTGTCGGCGGCCACGAAGTCCAGCAGGAAGGAGTACATGGCATTGGGGTCCAGGCCGGACACATTGACCTTCAGCACCGGGAACATCCTCCTGAGAGCAGAGAGTGGGCCAGGGACATGGACATACAGCTGTTAGTGTGGGGACCTCCAATGCAGGCTTGATACTCCACTCAGCATCCCTGACCCAGACTGCGGGGAAGATCCCGCCTCTGGCGGATTCACGCCCTTGGGAAAGAGCAGACGCCGAATCTGAGAGGCCCCCTGGACCGGGGGCTCTTCATCACAGGGAGACAGTTCCAATAGCGATTTCCAGCCTGCCAGGACCCAGCGCCCAGCCTTCCCTGGTGGTTGGGAGGGCTGGGCAGGGTGCGGTTGTTGGGGGCTCGGGCGGGCGGGGGGCACCCAACACACCTGCCGTTCTTGGTGACAATCATCTCGTTGGTGAGCTCCTTGAAGCGCAGCCACAGCTCGCCCTCCTCCAGGCCCACGCGCAGTTCGCGCTCCGTGGGGTCGCCCTTCTCACTGCCCGCCTGCAGCTCGCTCTCCACAGCGCTCAGCAGGTGGTCTAGCCGGTGGTGCTGCAGCGCCTTCCCCGCGCCCTCGGCCCCCGGGGACCCCATGCTCCCGCGGCGCCCCAACAGCCACTGTCGCCCCTTGCCACCGCCTCTCCTGCAAGAAAGAGTGCCGTCGGGGACACGGGGCCAGCACGACCCTCCGCCAGCACGACCCTCCGGAGAGTGGGGCGGGGAAGGGCCAGCCAGGCGGGGGCGGCTCCACTTGAACTCCCCAGGGCGGGCTGGCCAGGTCTTAGCAACAGCACTGGGCGCCCCCCACCCTAAATAGGACGGATGGCAGCTGGGGGCGTGGCCACTGGTCTTTGAAGTGCCGGGCGGCCGCCCATTGGCCTGGGCGGCCACATCAGACCGGGGAGCACCACCAGTGCGCCCCGCTGCCCGAATGCTAATCCGAGGGCCAGCGCCCACACCCCCGCCCCCGCAGCTGTTTGCACCTCGGTCCAGGCGAGGCGGCGGACCGTTCGGGGGAGGGGGCGGCCGCCTGAAGGCACAGGTCCGGTCTCAGGGTCCCAGGAAGTCCCCACACCCACTCAGGCAGACGTGGGCTCGCAGGGGCACAGGGGCCGGCTGTTGCGAGGCCATTTGGGGCGAGGCTGGAGGGGCCGCAGGCCGGGGGCGCATCCTGGCTTGGCCCACTAGCCAGTGGCGGTTTATGACCTTGCGGTGAGAACCAGGCCAGGCGAGTGCAGGAAGGTGACAATGGGCAGGAAATTGTCCCGGGTGGGGGTTGGGGGGATCCAACAATAACATTCCTGGGAGGGTCGGGAAGTTGGGCGTGGGGACCACTCTGGGGCAACGCTGCAGCTCTTCCCGATTATGGGGGTCCCTATCGCATGCACCTCGCCCCCTGGCCTCTGATCACCTGGATGGGGGGGAGGGGGGTCTTTGTCCAGCTTTCCTACATCTTCAAGAGGCACTTAGCAGAGCTCAAGGCTTGGGAGGGACCTTCTGATATGGGACAGCCAAAGGTGGCCTCTGGGTAGGGCTGGGGGGATCCTCACTTAGTTGGGGGAGGTCTTTGCCCCCTCCCCCACTTTGCAGGCGCACCTGAGCCTCCTTCTCACAGCGTGGATCTGTTTCTTTTGCTGCTCTGAGTGGTGGGAATCCCCCAGGGCTGAGCGGGAGGGGACTTCCTCAGGCCCAGCAGCGCCAAAAGGCCTGCATTTGCCTCTGACGCCGGCCCTGCCTGGACCATCCTTGTAACCCTCCCCTTACAGAGGGGACACCCCACACCCAAAGGTGAGGAAGTCAGTCTCAGGCAGTCAGAGTCTCTCCCTGCGCCTAAAATAAGGGGGTCCAGGCAGGACCAGGGGCAGGTTTCCCAGTCAGGACCCCTCTCCTGGGAGCTGTTGGCTCAGGTGACCCGCTTGGTCTGGAACAATTGGTGCCTGCCCCCCCCCCACACACACACACACACCCTCCCGCAAAGCTGCCCAGGCTGTTTGCAAACTGATTCCCCGTTGGTCAACTGGAAAGAAAACCTAGGGAAACAAGGCCCATTCCGATGCCCATAAAGGGGCGCCTGGAGGGGCGTCCATCTGAGGTGTGACGGGAAGGAGTCCGGAAATGCCACCAGGCTAGGCAGGGGCCCCTGGGGCAGCCGGTGGCCTCCTGGGGCCGCGGCTGCCTTCTCCCTTCTTCCCAGAACCCTGTGGCCTGGGTCTGGAGGCTTTGTCTCTCAAAAGAACCCCTTCACTATGCCAGGCTCTTCACGAAGGCTGAGGGGGTGGGGGGGGGGGCACAGGGGGCTGTCATGGTTTATAGCCCAAAACTTCCTCCAGCCAGCCTGGAGTGGATTCCTAAGGACACCAGGCCTGGGGAGGAGAGCCTGGCAGAGTGCCCCCTCTTTCCCCTCCGTGCCCCTCTAAGTCCCCCCTCTATGGGAAACAAGTCTGGGAGCACAATGTTAGGATTGGGGCTCTGCATGCAACTCCCCCCAAAAGTAACTTAGGAAACACATTACAGACCGCATTGCCCACACCTCAATTCCCAGAGAGGAGGCTCCTGCCCCTGTCAGCAACACAGCCCGTCCCCGTCCCTTTGCAGCCTGCATTCATGGGTGGGAAAGAAGGCAGCCTGTGCATGGCCCAGAGCCGGAGGACCATGGGGTCTCACAGCCCACTCACTGATCTGTTGCTAATAGGTGTCACAAATCAGTTCTGATAGGTAGTAAGTCTGAACAGAAGAAGGAAACGCTACTGTCGCCAGGGGAGTCTGTGTCACCGCCACCACAGCTCCCATGTCTAGGCCCACTGATGCAAGAAAGCTTCTGAGGAACCTTCTCCTTGGAACAGAGAGAGAGAGAGTTTATGACAGCTGCCTTATTTGGGGATCACATCGAGTGATGAGATTTTTGTTGTTAAATGCCATGAAGTCATGCTTTTTTAATGTGTATAAATCATTTTAGTGGGGACTCTTACAGCTCTTATCACAATCCATACATCAAGTACATCAAGTATGTTTGTACATATGTTGCCATCAACATTTCTAAAGCATGTTCTTTCTACTTGAGCCCTTGGTATCAGCTCCTCTTTTTCCCCTTCCCTCCCCCACCCTCAAGAACCCTTGATCATTTAGAGATTATTTACATTTTCATATTTTACATCATCCACTGTCTCCAGTGGGGTGGGTTGTAAGTTGATCATTAAGGGTTCTCCCCCTACCTTCCCCCTACCCTCTTGGTATCACTACTCTCATTATTAGTCCTGAGGGGCTTATCTCTCCTGAATTCTGTGTGTCCAGAGCTCTTATCTGTACCAGTGTACATGCTCTAGCCTAGCCAGATTTGTAAGACAAAACTGGGGTCATGATAGTGGGGGGAAGGTAGTATTAAAAAACTAGAATATTGTGTTTCGTCACTGCTATACTGCACCCTGGCTTTCTTGTCCCTTCCTTGTGACCTTTCTGTGAGGGGGTGTCCAATTGTCTACAGATGGGTTTGGGGCACCCATGCCAACCCACCTTGTTAGCATAGATATGATTGTTTGGGGTCTTCTTTTTTGTTGTTTAATGCATTTCATTCTTGATGAGGCTCAGTATGCTGAGAGAAATCTGTATTCCTCATGGACTCATCGCTGGGCTGCTCACGGCATGGTCTTTGGCTCAAACCCAAGAACTACTGTGAGGGAGAAAGAGGAGGTGCCTGCTCCCACAAAGATGTGCAGCCTCAGACCCCCACAGAGATGGTCTGCTCTGCCCTGCAGTCTCCAGGTCAGTCAGAACTGACTCTGGGCAAAGGGCCGAGTTCTAGTTTCTCTATAAATAAGACTCCAGCACCACCCTAGCTGTGGCATGGGCTCCAGGTGTGTCTGTAGAACTTACCCTGCCCCAGGGTTTTCAGTGGCTGACTGGGGCAAGTGGACGGTCTAGCCTTTCTTCCAGGCACCCCGATGTGCTAGAACCCCTGACCTAACAGCTGAGAGCACGAGCTGTTTGCCTGGCTCAGGGAATGACTCTGTCTCTCTCTCTCTCTCTCTCTCTCTCTCTCTCTCTCTCTCTCTCTCTCCTCCCCTCCCCCCCCACACACACAGTTTGAGCCCACAGCTGCAGCCAGTGTCCATCAGTCTTGTTGAGGGACTTCCTCTTCTTTGCTCCCCACTACTTTTACCAAGCATGCCGTCTTCTTCAGGTAGCTGCCCTCTCCTGACAACGCACCCAAAGTACATGAGCTGTCATGGACACACACGTGGCCAGGCACCCGGGTGGCGGGGGAGTTATGCCTTGGACTGTGGGCCGTTCAAGACTACGCAGCTCCACAGAGAGAAAGCCTGGCTTTCTGATACAGCCTCGGGAACCCAGAGGGGCTCTCTGAGGCACCATCGACTCCACGGCAGTGAGTTTCATCTCTCCCAATATAGACAGACACATGTGTGCGATGCAGACGATAGATAAGTGACTGTGTGTGTGTCTACGTGCCTACATGTGTGTGCTTGTGTACCTGAGAAGGACTGGACTTTCTACTCCTTTAAACAGTTCATGGTCTTGGAAACTCACAGAGAAGTTGCCTTGAGATAGGATTGACTTCATACCAGTGAGTTTCACTTTTAAATATATATATGTGTGTGTGTATGTATATACATATATACTGCATAGAGGTAAACGCTGCACACATGTACATATATACATGCCACATGCAGACATTGTGCGTGAGACTGGGCTTTCTGCTTTCACTCCTCTAAACAGGTAAGAGTCTTGGGAACCCACAGGGGTCATGTGAGTCACCACTGACTGATGGCAGTGAAGATAGGTGGATAGAGAGAGAGATAGATAGACAGCTGTAAAATCCCGTGTCCATCCCGTGGTCTCCGCTGCCCAGGGAGCCAGCAGAACTGAAGGAGCCGCCCTTCAGAAGGGGTGTCACAGGCGGCAGAGGAAGGCTTGGAGCGCGCAGTCTTTGCACCTGTTGATCCAGGCTTCCTTAGCTCTACTTACAAGGCTCCCTCAGCCCTCCTAATGCCAAGACCCTTTACTGCAGTTCCTCATGCTGTGGCGACACCCCCTCCCCAACCAGAACACGATGTTTGTTGCCACTTCATCACTGTCATCTTACTACTGTTATGAATCGGGTGATCTTACAGGGGTCACAACCCGCAGGTTGAGAACCGCCGCTCTAAGCCATTGTTACAGTCAGGGCCCTTCTGTCCACAAACGACCACACTGTGGAGCTGGGACCTGCACTCGCCCTCCATCTGGGTCTGTGTGCTCCTAAGGCAGGGGCTGCCTCTCAGCCGTTCAGGCCGCTGGGCCCTGGATCAGAGGCCCAAAGGGCGGCCTTCCAGAGAGCGGGCCCGTAAGCAGTTTGAAATGCTGAATACAAAATGGATGACCTGAAATGTACACCCTCACCTAACTCACAACAAAGCTTTGTTTAGAATCGTTTGTTATGGCAGCACCAGCATCCTACGGGGGTGAGTGCTGCTTCTTGGCTCGGTGCTTTGGAACGCAGAGCAGGCTGGGCTGCAGGATGGGGTAGGCCGGCTTTCCCAATGGAATCTTGCCTCCCCTTTCCTAATGGAATCTTGTGTCCCCGAGAGTGAAGAGACGCCACCTTCCTGGCCTGTTTCTCACCCATGCAGAGTTCAAGTCTCTCCGCACTTCCTCCTGAGCCATCCCCAGTGTCATCCCAGGGCCATCAAGAGACAATGGTCCAGTCACCGCAGCCTCTGAGAATGCCTCTCTGCCTGGGACTGACTGGCCAGCAGGTCCCCTCGGAAGTCCCTGTTTGGATCAACCTTCTTGTTTTTGGAAGGGACCCTGGGGAGACCGTACGTGACCGAGGGATTTGTCTGCAGCCAACCACTGACTGTAGAATCAGCTGACACACTGATAGCAGAGACAGACTTGCACACCGACCACAGCAGGAGGTTTGCACAAGTTTGTTTGTTTTTTTTTAAATAAACTTGCCAGTGGGTAGACTGGATCCCTAGAGCGTGACGTACTGAGCTCCCTGGTCCACAGCACGAACTGCAGACCAGGCCATTTGGAAGGTGCCAGCAAGTGACTTCCCACCGCAGCAGCCCTGCAACCAGGGCCCTCCCCACAGCTGTTCGGGTTCTGTGCACTAGGGTTTCCGTGTCTGATAATGTGTTTGTGGTACCCGCAGGGTGCCAGGAAGTAACTTCATCATCTGTCCTTGGCCTGAAAGCCCCACAGAAACCTGTTGACTTGGGGTGACCCGGCTGGCATTTGAAATGCCAGTGACACAGCTTCCAGCATCACAGCCAGCAGCGTCACCAGACATGGGGACAGACAGCCACAGGCTGGTGAACACAGAAGCCATAGCCCTGGCCTACGAGGGTGCACTGGCTCATGCTCCTGTTCTGCTTTGCTTTTCTGCTCAGGAAGGTCCTGAGCCTCGCTGACGAAACGGATGCCCCTCAGACATCCTGCATCAGAGGTGGCCCGAGAGGGGGGCCAGGGGCCCTGCTAGAGCAGTGGGTTGGACCGATAACCACCAAGTCGGGGGTTCAAACCCACCAGCTTCTGCTCCAGAAAAAGACGAGGCTGGCTGCAGCTCTGTAGTGGTTTGCAGTCTGAGGAACCTGGTGGAATTTTCTTCTGTGCCCTGTAGTGCCAGTCGAGTCCCAACAGGCTCAAGGGCAGTGGTGTCAGGAAAGTCAGGTGGCACAGAGGGCCTGCCCCCAGGGTCCTCTTGGCGGTGTACTGGCCAGAGCAGGATTGTGGAGTCTTTTCCCTGAGGGACTGCAGGGTGGGTCAGGAGGGATGCCTTTCAGTTGGCAGCCAATGGCTTAGCACTAAGGCAAAGATCAGCTTCCTCGCTGTCATTCTCAATCCCACCCCAGGCGCACTGGGGAGAACAGACCCCGAATCAGGGTCCCCACCCTAGGAAAGACGGAGGGGGAAAGGCCTGGTGGGAATAGGGGCCGGGTTCTCCCCCACAGGCACTCCCACTGAACAGGCTACGGATTAGAAGCTTGGGGGAGGGGGGTATTGTATGCCAGAGAAGCTGAGCATATGCAATCTCTGAGATGTCTCAGCTGCCCGCCCAGGCAGACCTAACACCTTTGACCTCTAAGGCCAGGGTGGAAGACCCCAGTTTAACTCCCGCCCTGTCTGGTTTTAAAGCCCTTCTGTTTCCACCAGCAGCTCCCCGCAGAAAGATGGGCTTTCTAACTCCAGGAGAGAGTGGCAGTCCGGGAAATCCATGAGCTCTACCCTGGCCTGCCGGACCCTTTGGCCGTGAGTTTGAGTTTGGGTTTATTTCCACGAAAGCAGAGTGAGTCACGGTTCTCAGAGTCCTGTTCGTTCCCAGGGCACAGCCACCCTGTAGGACCGATGTTCCCCAAACTGTCAGCCTTCCCTTAAGAGGACTGCCAGATCCCTCTCCCTGGGAGAAGCCCAAGAGCTCACATCGCAGCCCTGCAGGGAGGGAGCTGCCACCAGGCCACCTGGGCTCTGTTCTGTTCCAGACCCTACATGTCCTTTTCTTTCTCCCGCCGCACCTGCCCTGCCCCTCCACCCCCCAGCTCCCAGTGTTCACTTGCATCGGTAAAAGGGCTGACGATAACTACTTTTGAAATCTGAAAAATTTTTTTAAGTTCTCAAGAATGCAGTCACCAGAGCCTGAGACTTCCACCAGTAATGCAGGTCCCCTTGAACTCAGACCTCACCCCCACCTGGGGAGAGAGGCAGGAACCAGCAACATCCCTTCTCCAGGAAGAGAGTGATGATGTCAGGTGGGCCCCCCAGATGGTAGGTTTGTTCAGGCAACTGGAATTCCAAGCCGGAGACAGGAGGAGGAAGGGACCATTTGCAGGTCCATAAGTGAGGGGAGACCCAAACCTATCTTCCAGGTCTTGTCTAACCTCATTGTATCCTCATTCCCCATTGTATGGCAGTCAGCCACCCTTCCCCTTGGGCCACTTCCAGCCCCAGACTGGAAGCCTGGCTACTCACTCACTAGTCTCAGGCCTGGAGGGACTCTGGGCAAAGACAGGACTTCTGACCAGAGCTGCCAGGGTGTCCGGGCTAGACCCCTGCAGAGAGCCCCAGTGCCCACAGGCCGAGCTGCTTCAACCCCTCTTAAAATGTCAAACCGGTTACAGTCAGGAGATGTGAGGCTTTGGGTGATTCTGGAAAGTAGGAAGTGATGGGAAAGCCTATTGGGGCTTGGCTGGAGGGAGGCCCTGGATGAGGTGGACGGACACAGTGTCCACCACCACGGGCTCAAACACTCACACAATTGTGAGGCTGGCACAGGACTGAGCAGTGTTGGTTCAGTGACACGTGAGGTCGCTGAGTCAAATCTGACTCAAGGCACCTAATGGCATCCAGGTGACTAGCTCCCGGCCATCCAGTCAGGGCTGACCCAGGTCAATCCTCTGGGGGGGTTCCTGATACGGCTAATTTCGGGAGGAGAAAGACCAGTCTTCCTCCCGAGGAGCGCTGGTGATTTTGAACTGCCCGTCATGCGGTCGCAGCCTTAACCATACACCTCCCACCAGGGCTCCCCACATCAGCAATTTTGCCTCCAGAAGCTGGGCCAGATAGCTGGTCTGTTTCTCCTGCACAGTGTGTTCTCATGTTCTCACAAGGAGGCCTGGGTACCAGGGTGAGAAACAGGCTTGGGGCCAGGCAGGGATGCTGGCCCGCGGGGACCCTGCAGGCAGGACAGCATAGAACTGCCCCTGTGAGGCGACTCGGTGGGGCGGCTGGTGGTTGGACTGCTGACGTTGGCCTGCAGAGCCCACCTTGTGGCAGGGCCCCTCCCACCTGAAAGAGGCGTGTTCTAAAGGCCTGTGTGCCAGTCTGACGGGCTAGAACCTGCTTCGAGACCCAGAGAAACCATGTTCTCATGTTCTTGCTGGCCATTTAAATCAGTCCCGCCCAGCTACTTCCCGGTTCCCCTCTAAAGGGTCCCACGGTGACAGGGCGGTGGTTCTCAGCCATTGCGGGCATCTCCAACCCCTTCCCCATGCCTGCCCAGCGTCACATGAAGCCTCCCCCCTCTCATCGCCATTGCGCCGGTGCCACAGCTGACCTGAGGGATGCTCGGACTCCTTTTAGACAAGATCACTTATGTCTGCCCACAGAGTTTGTGAATGGGGGGTTCCTTTGTTTGAGCACTCTGACCTTCTTCACCTTCTCGTATGGCTGTATGTCTGTCTCTCTGTCTCTAGCTCCCCCTTCCTTACTTTGGGCTATTCTCTCTCTCTCCTCTTTCTTCCCATCTCCCCTCTCCCTGCCCCCTGGCCCCACCTCCCTTCCTGGCTGGTGTGCCCTTCTCCACGTGCTGTCCTGACTCAAACAGACACTGTGGCTGCCAGCAGGGTCTCTACATCCTCACCCTGCTCTGAGCAGTGCCTCCCCCACCCCAGGGCAGCCTCCTCCAAGGTGCTCTGAGAACTGTGCTCACTGGTGAGGAAATCAGTGACCAGAGAGACAGACGCTGTCCCTGGGAACGAGGGAGGGGCTATGGGAGCGTGTCCATGCAGGTGGGGGTGCAGGTGGATCAGTGCATGTGCTGGGTATGAGTGCGTGTACCCTGTCCTAGACAGAAAGGGGGTATGAGTGTGTGTGTGTGTGTGCGATATATATGAGCACATGGTCTGTATGAGTGTGTGTAAGTGTGCAGTGTGTGTGAGAGTGTATGAGGTGAAGGTGCCTGTGATTTGTATGGTAGGGTGGTGTGTGGGGGGGTGCGTGTGGAATGAGGGTAGTGGGTGTATGATGTGTGTGAGTGTGTGGTATGCACAGGTATGGGAGAGGTGAGTGTAGTGTGCAGGTGTG
Organism: Nesogale talazaci; assembly: GCA_004026705.1. Classification (NCBI taxonomy): domain Eukaryota; kingdom Metazoa; phylum Chordata; class Mammalia; order Afrosoricida; family Tenrecidae; genus Nesogale; species Nesogale talazaci. The sequence continues at coordinate 20,619 of PVJH01025155.1, forward strand.
GTGATGAACGTGTGGTTTATATAAGTATGGGGTGCCTATTGGTGCAGGTGTATATGGACATGTGGCATAAATCAGTGTGTGTGTAAGAGGGCATGGTGTGTGGTATATATGAATGTAAGTATGAATGTGCATGGTGTGTGATTTGTGATATATGTGATAGCGTGGTGGGTATGTGTGGGGTATATGAGTGTGTGCTGAGTACAGACATGTGTTGTGCATGCTATGGCTGAGTGTGTGGTGTGTATATGAGTGTGTGTGATATGTGATATCGCTGGTGTTTGTGTGGTATATATTTGCATGATTATATATGGGCCACAGTGTGCTGTCAGGTGTATATGAGCAATGGGTATATAGATGGATATGTGAGTGTGTTATGTGTGGTTATATGAGCTGCTATTTGTGGTGTACATGAGCTATGAGTATATGTTAGTGCAGGAATGTGCAGTGTGTGTAATAGATATGAAAATATGTGTGTATGAGTGTGCAGTGTCTGCTGCACAGGAGCCATGGAAGCCCCTGCTTTGCTGGTCGAGACTGAAGCGGGGAAGGCAGTGTACAGAAGCTGAGTCATCCAGAAAACCCAGGTTCCTGCCAGGCACCGGGTGTCCTGTTCCTACAGGGCGACCACCATCTCAGGGGGCAGCCGGGAGGAGAGCAGACGCACAGTGGGTGGCCAGGGGAGGGTGTGCCCCGGCAGGTGCATCTGAGACACAGGGAGCCCCGGGCTGCCTTCTGCATCCCAGGCTGCAGCAGGACTTCTGAGAAAGCCACGTTTCCCTGAGATCTACAGCTGGAACCTTCCAGACCAAACCCAGAGGCCCTCTTCCTCCAGCCTCCTTGGCTCCTGAAAAATCCCAAACCAAACCCAGGACCCGAGGTGATTCCACTCGGTGGTCTTCAATACTGAGACCATAAGGTATGTTTGAACTTTTTCGTTGTAAATCAGATGAAAATGCAGCATCTGGTTTGCATTCAGCGGATGATGCGAAATCTGCGCCTCAGCCCGTCCGCTCTTCTCAGCTCCGTCCGGCATGTCCGGCATATGTGCCTAACCCTGGCTTCCCTAATCTGGCTGCAATTTGGATCCCCCGTGGCCAGTGATTCTAAGGTAGGTGGGCAGCACTCTGTTACTGACCCCCTGGGTGGCTCTCAGGGCTGCCCCAGCCTCTCTCAGACCTGTGAACCTGCTCTCTCTGACGATAGACCACAACTTTGGCTCCACCCAGGACACTGCGGGCAGTTGGTGGTGGACGGACACTATGGGGTTCCCGTGGGCGCACGGTGGTGGAGGCAGTGTTGGAGGAGTCTGTGAGACTGATCTCACTCTCGTTCTCACGCGTCTCTGAATTCTTTTCTCTGCTTTCCTGCAGACAGGGAGAACTCAAGCGTCCCACGTGAGAGGTATGCTCACCAACTTCTAGGGCCCCCGCTGCCTGGGGTCTACTCACCAAAGTGAGATGTGGACAGTTTATGAACTCAGTGATGCCAGTGGGCCTCGGTGCCCCTGAGACAATGGCCTTGCTTCCCGGCCCTGAGACTGTGAATCTTTACTGAGCCAATGGGCCTATCTTTCTCCCACAGAGTCCTGTGGCTTAATGGCCAACTGTGCGGCCAGCAGCCCAGGGCCTGGCCCTCAGTGCCACCAGCTTCCACTTTGGGCTGCAAAGACTTGGTGGGTTTGCCCAAGCACCTCCGGTTTCTGACATTTTCTGGACGACTCACTTGCTACAGCCCTCTTGACTGCAGGCTGGACTCTCCCTCCTAGGGGGGCCTCCCATCTCAGGAAGTAGAGATGAGACCAGCCTTGGGGTCACTGGTGATGTCCCCTCTAGGGACTGGATCCCGGCCAGCTGGTGTTCAGGTGGGAGCAGGTGGTCCAGCTGGAGGGACACAGATGCCTTTCCCATCATCACCACTGTTTTCACACCTTGATAAAGGAATGAAGGGGTGGAGTGTAGCCTGTCAATCACAGTCTCAGCCTGATTGATCTCTCTTGGTGGGTGTGGCCTTCTCATGAGGATTCTGGGAACTTTTCTTCCTCCCTGGAGGAGGGTCACACAGTTCTCTCTGTTTCATCTTTCTTGTGACAAAGCCCTGATGATGGCTGTCAGAGCCCTGAGGACGTGTCCACCACCACTGGATCCACAAGACTTCCTACCCACCATCCTGTGACCTTCCTGCTTTCAGCATCCTTGCATGTGGTGCCTGTGTCTGCAGAGCAACGCATGGGCTGATATTAGACTGTGGGCTAATATCAAACTTATGGATTTGATCTGGGCTGGACCGGGCTGTTTCATTGATGCATAATGACTTCTTGATAGAAAGCTCTCTCTTCTGCATATCTGAGTGTCCCTGGACTTGTTTCCGCAGTTTACCCAGACTCACACAGCATGTGCACAGGACTTCTCTTTCTTTAGTTTTCCCTCAACTCCCTTTTCATGGTCTCCAGATTCTGTGACAATTTGGGGGAGTGGGGTCAGGTGGTTTCCAATTTTAAAAGAATAGTCCAAAAAAATGAGAAATAATACAGACACCCTCCATGCTCCAGACTCGCTGGCATCCAAGGCAGCCATGTGGTCACCCCAGGACCTCAGCCTGAGGGCTGCCCCTCAGGGACTCACCTGGATGGCCACCAGCCTTCTCCTTCATCTCAACAAGCTCACATGCAATGCCTGGCACCTGCCACCTCAGATGTGGCCTGGCCACGGAGCCACGGAGCGAGGTGCTTCCCTGGCTGTCACCAGCCACACTGCCCCAAGACTCCCTCGGCACGGAAGCCAGCGTGGTCCCCAGGCAGAGCGTCAAGTGTCAGCTGGCTATACCTCGGTGCTGATGTCGACTGCAGCAAAGGTGACCTCATGCCCAGGTGGCCACACCAGTTCCACCCTGGGACGCAGCCAATACAGGGGCTGCCAGCAGGACACATTGGTGGCAGGAAGGAATGGGAACTTCTAGCACAGGTCACCTTTCAGCCCCTGAGCCGAGGCGTGTGAGCACAAGGTCGGCAGTTCCAAACCAGCTGCATCGTCATGGGAGAAAGGTGAGACTTCCTGCTCCCAGAAAGAGTTAGCACCTCAGATACTGACGGGGGAGAGCTACCCCTCCTCCAGGGTCACTGTGCGTCAGAATCAACTTGTGGGCATTGAGTCAGCGTTCTGTTTTGAACTGCCAAGCCATGGAGAAGCCTGACCCAGTATGCCATGGGGGCATGGCCTCCTTCACAAGTGCACAGTCAGGGGTGCACATGGCAGTGTCTGTGCCCAGACCTCCTGAGAGCTGTGCCCCACCCCTCACAGCAGCGTCCAAACCCCACCTATGTCCACCTATAAGAGAAGGAGGAGTTCACTGAGACATGTCCACCACGGGCGCAGTGAAGGAATTGGGGGGAATCTCTCTCTCTCTCTCTCTCTCTCTCTCTCTCTCTCGCGCGCGCGCTGTCCAGTGTGCCCAAGTAAACACCGCCCTGGCCTGCATCGGCCTCACAGGTGGTGTTTCAGCCACGGGGTCCACCCATCTCGGCAGAAGGTCTTCCTGTTTCCGGCTGCCCCTCTGCAGCCCAAGGCCTCTTGAGTGTGTTGAAGGACAAGGAAGTGGCTCTGAGGACTAAGGTGAGCGTGACCCATGCCACAACATTCCCCCTTGCTTCCTGCACATATGAGAGTTGGACACGGAATAAGGAAGATGGAGAATAGATGGAGAACACTATGGAAAGAACCCTGAAGGTGGGGAAGGAAGGGGAACTCGATCACAAGGATCTACATATAACCCCTCCCCGGGGCACAGACAACAGGAAAGTGCGTGAAGGGAGACGTCAGCCAGTAAGACATGACAGCATAATGATAATTTATAAATTATCAAAGGTTCCCGAGGGAGGTGGGCGGGGACGGGGAGGGAAAATGAGAAGCTGAGACCAAGGGCTGAAGCAGAAAGCAAATGTTTTGACAACGATGAGGGCAGCAAATGTACAAGGGTGCTTGACACCATGGATGGATGGATGGATGGTGTTAAGAGTTGTACAAGCCCCTCCCCCCAAATGATTTCTTTTTTTAAAGAATAAAAATAGAAGATAGCACTGTGGACTGCTGAAAGGACTTGGAAGAAGTAAATCCAGGGTGCGCCTTGGAGGCAAAGATGGGGAGACCACATCTTACACGCTGCCTTGAGTGACCAGCCCCTGGAGACAGACACATGCTTGGTACAGGAGAGGGGCAGACCCCACACAGGGACTGTGTAGAGGGCCCCTTACAGGATGGCCAGTGCTTTCCTGTTGGGCAGGAGGCAGGTAGTGGCCAAAACCCACTTGCTGCATCTGGCACCGCCACCACCTCTGCTTGATCAGGTGTGGTGTCTTTCCCCAGGGACCGGTCCCTCCTGACACCTTGCCCCAATTTCTGACCAATGGCCTGTCCCCATGACTTGTCCAAGGTCCCTGAGAGACAGGAAGAGCCAGCTCAGGACACCTTTTGGGATGCTCTTCACGGAGCACTGAGTGGGATGTGGACGGTGTCCTTGGCCTGGCCACTCCGTCTCCCTCCAGATCTTCTGTGGGGACATTAGGGACGCCCTGCCAGAGGAGGCCACCAGCGTCTCTCCAAGCCCCGTGGTGTTCTCCAAAGTCACTGGGTTGGTTTCATTCTCATCCGGGCACTCTTTGGGGTGCCCCCACATTGTTCTCACCGCCAGGAGAGCGGGACAGGAGAGGGGTCCGCCCCGACTGTCCTGTCTGTGGGAGGCCCGGAGGCCTGGGATCAAGGACACACACAAGTGCCCACTGCATTTCCGGCCACCGAGAGCCTTTTCCTGGACTCGCCCCTCCCGCCCACCCTCATCCCAGCTGATTAAAGGAAAGTGGGGAAAGAGCAGCGCCCTAAAGTCCCCACAACAAAGGCCAGGCCTCCCCCTTCAATCAAAACAACCGGATTCAGATGCTAATGAAGAGGCTCCCGAGGAGAGCCAGCCACGCCCAGGGCCAGAAAGCCACACCCTGCTGGGGGCCAGCCTTGGGGGCTGCAGAAGGCAGGGTCTGTGACAGAGGGGTTCTTCAGGGACCCATTCCTGCGTGCACTCCACAATCGCTCCCCCCTGGTTCCCAGGGGTCTCCAGCGTCCATTCCCCCTTTCTGACCTTGGGCCCTTTGCCCTCTGGGAAATTCTGCCTAGTGACCACCTGCCCAGCATCCATGCTGAACATCAGGCGTGGCTGCAAGAGGCACCTTGGGAGCAGGCATCCTGCCTAACCCTGGAGGCCTCCCTGTGAGCCAGGGAGAGTGTGAAAGGGAGGCTTTCCCAGGGGATCCTTTCCACCAGTCTTAGAAACCATCTTGAAGGAAAAAGCCCTGTGGGTCCCCCCTGATTCCCACTCTCACCCCTGCTGGTGGTCCTTGAGCTGTCTGGGGATCACAGAGGGAGGTCCTGTGTAGGCTGGGCACAAAGTACCAGAACCAACCCAAACTCTTAAGAAAGGCTGGGGGCCCTGGCTGGAGAGAGACTGAGGGGACCCTTTAGGCAGGATATGAACTTGCAACACTGTTGCCACTTTCCGCCAAACAAGAAGCAGGTCTGTAGGGAATTGTGGCATTACAGGGGAAACATAAAGCTCTAGAAAGAGCCACCACCTGGACGGAGTTCAGAGGGCGTGGGAAGGAGGGATGGAAACAGGAAAACCAGGGGGAGGCAGCAGAATCCAGGGAGGACACAAACAGGTTTGATGGTGGAGGACAGGGATGGATCCTGAAGACTTTCCCCCCAGGTCACAGTGAAAAGATGAAAATAAAGAGCCAAGGGGTGCCCCCCACCACACGGTCAGTTTGGGGTTGACCCTACATCTGAGGCGTGGACCCCAGGTAATGAGTGAGTGTGTTGCATGTCTGTATGCATGTACGTGTGTGTAAATACGTAAATGCCTGTGTGAGAGTGGGTGTGCACGTGTGGTATTTGTTACTGCATGTGAGGAGGAGAGATAAGTGTGGCTGTGTGTGAGTGTGGTGTGGCCTATAACTGTGTGAATGTGATGCGTAGTTGTGTGTGGTGTGTCGGTAAGTGGGTGTGAGTGAATGTACTCGTGCATGTGGAAGCAGTGTGTGTGTGCAAGTGTGTGCACACACATCCTGCTGGGTCAGAGGCCCAGATCCTGTAGTTCTCAGCCTGCTGGGTGCCTGAGAGGAACCCAGCATGCTGTCTTGGGGCTCTCTGTGTGCTGAGTGAGTGCCAGGCCCATGTATGCATGGGTCTCACCAGCGTCTGAGTTGGGGAGGGGAGAGTCCAACAGAGTCCAGCTGTCCCAGCAGACAGGAGTCTGTGGAGGAAAGTCTATCCTTAAAGTCTGTCTTGGGGCCATCTTCTGGGGCACCGGCCCACTCTTAAGATTGTCGTGATAAAGGAAAGCCTTTGTCCTCTGCAAGGCTCCCCAGCCTCTGGGTATTCAGTCTTGAGTGTTTACTTTCAGTTCCCAATGCCCCGAGGCCTCTCCCAGGCTCACTTTCACCCTGGGAGTCCCGTGACTTAGCGGGTGACAGTAGGTGTCAGGCTCCAACCACAAGGTCAGCAGTTTGAAACTACCAGCTGCTCTGAGGCTTCTCTGCTCCTCTTCCAGAATCAGTCCTCGCTGCTGTAGTTGGTTCTGACTCACAGCGGCCCAAAGGACAAGAGAAGGAGACTCCACTCTCACCCTCAATCTTAGGTGCAAGCCCATCCGCCAGCCCCAGCCTCCAGCCATCTCTCCCAAGGTCTTCCTTTTTTTTTGCGCTGCCTGCCCCTCACTCTCCCAAGCCTGCAGGCTTCCCAAGGAGCCGGAGCCTCACCTCTCTGGCCTCGAAAGGAGCACTGGCGGAGCCTCCTCCAAGCCAGAGTGTCTGTGCTTTCAGGGGCCGGTGGCACTTTGAAGATCCCTCACTGCGCTTCCGTCTTCCTCAGTCCATGCCTCTGAGTGCATTGGATAGTGCATCAGACTTCCAAGCCGAGGCCCTGAGGTTTAAGCCCCAATTCGAGCAGCTGTGTACGAAGCCCAGAGGGGCACTTATGGGGCCATGGAACTTGATGACAGCAGGGTTTTATGGCTTGGTCTAAAAATGGAGGGGAGGGGATGGGGAAGAGCAGGGGGTACTCCGGGGGCGGCTTCCTCCAACATCTTCCTTCTCCCACTCCCCCTCCATCTGGGCCACAATTCCAGGGTGGCGAGGCTGCCCGTGTCTGAGAGGAGTGCACCTTGTGCATGCGGTGCTTAGTCCTCGCAGCACTGGGACGGGCTGACGCGTGCAGGCCCACTTCTCTGTGCTGTGGCCTTCATTGTCCTTTGGGCAGAGGGCTGCTGTTAGGGGTTTTCTTCAAGTTCAGGCTCGATGGCCTTCAGGGAAACCCCGTAGGGCAGGTACAACTGCCTCATGGGTGTCTGAGGCGGTGACTCTGTGTGGGAGCAGAGTAGCAAAGCAGCCCTCATCTTTCACCCACTGACCGGTGGGTGCATATGAACCACCAACCTTGAGGCTAACTGCCCACCTCAGAACCCACTCTGCCACCTGGTGAGATGGATAACAATGACTTCAAGTCCTAGATGCACGGGTCAGAGGAGCCAGTCCCTGGAGAAGGACACCGCGCTTGGCAAAGCAGAAGGTCCATGGAAAAGAGGAAGACTGTCCAGGAGATGGATGGACACTGTGGCAGTTACATCATCTCCTGTCTACTTGGGGAAGGGTGGAGTCTACCCTGTCAGTCAGGTTGCAGCCTGACGACCTCATTATGGAGGCGCCACGGAGATAAATAGCTCACTGGAGGCCAGGCGCACACCCTCTCTGCTTCCTCTTCCTGCTGACAAGCCACACGAAGACCCCTGATAGAACCAGAGGCCTGGAGCTGGCGGAGCCACGTGTTTCTACTGCCACTGCATCTACAGGACTTTCCACCCACTAGCCTGTGATCTTCCTGCATTTAATGTCATTGCATGTGCTGTGTGAGTCTAAAGAGGAATTTGCAGACTGGTATTGGACTTAAGGGCTAATATGGACCCATGGACTCGATCTGGACTGGGCTGGGATGTTTTCTCAATATTCAATTGCTCTTGCATGTAAAGTTCTCTCATACGCATATGAGTGTCTGTGAAGTTGTTTCTCTAGCCTACCTGGATTCACACAGACACAGTGGCTGCAACCCAGCGTCAAGCAGACTTGTGGTTTTAAGCGTGGCCCAGGGCTGGGCAGTGCTTCCATTGGTTGTTTGCAGGTTGCTGTGGCCAGACCCGACATGGAAACTCCAACAGCGGTATCATCGTGGTACTGGTCGGTCCTCTGCTGCTGCTGCTGGCATGGCCAGTGTCCCGAGCTTGGGGGCTTCTGTCTGCAAACCTCGTAGACACGGGGCGAGCAGACTCTCTCTCCCATCGGCTGAGATGAGGACATGCAGACTCTCTGATAACAGTGACTCGACCCAAGAAGCAGCAACAGAGAACGACCGGACGCCTGGTGGTGCAGCACTTAAGTGCAAGGCTGGCAGTTGGAAGCCGCCTGTCCGTGTTAGGTGCCGGAGAGGTTACAAGTTGGGTGACTCACTGAAAGACCAGCCGTCAAAACCACCCGCTGCCGAGGAAGCTGGGGTGGACGCTGTGGGCTGAAGCTCGCAGGGGCAGTTCTGCCCTGTCCTCTGGGTCGCCCGCGGTGCGTCGGCATCCACGGCACAGCAGGGAGTCTGGTTTGGGTTTTTGGCCTTGTGGATCGATATTCACAGCAGGAGCCTGGTGCTCCTTGGTTATATATGGGGCTGCTAACGTCCAGGTCGGCAGTTCTAATCCACCAACTGCTCCGCGGGAGAAAGATGGCTTTCAACTCCCATGAAGCATCAGCGTCTCGGAAATTCACCAGGTCAGTTCCACCCCGTCCGATAGGGTCACCACAGCCTGCACGGACTCGGTGACCTTGAGTCTGCAGCTTCTGTCAGAGTCAGCTCCGAGTAGAGACACCTGATACCCCTCCTCCCATGAGGTGCCGCCAAGCCCCCTGACTCATCATGACCCCAGCAGCAGAACCAGGGATAGACACCCAGTCCAGCCCTCTCCTCACAGCCATCGCCGCGGCCACGCTGTCCCGTGGGCAAACACAGGTTTTCTCCAGACACTGGTCCCTCTTAAAGTGAGGTCCACAGCACGTGGACTCAGCAGAATGGCTCCGAGGCCATGGGGTCCACCCCAAGCTCACGCAAAAACCCACAGCTGTGCTGTGGTCCCCACTCAGAGACCCGGCAGGACAGGGGACAGGAACCCCTGTGGGTTTCTGAGACCACAACTCTGTTTCTTTTTTCTGGTTGCATGTCTGCTTCTTTGTTTGTTTCTAAATCATTTTATTGAGGGTTCTTACAGCTCTTATGACATTCCATACATCCATTGTATGAAGCATATTTGTACATATGGTGCCATCATCATTTCCAAAACTGTTCCTGCTTGAGTCCTTGGCATCAGCTCTGCTTTTACTTCCTCCCTCTCTCACCCTCGTGAACCCTTGATCAACTCTCTGCAAGAGTAGACAGCCTGCCTTCCCCCCTCTGTGGTCTCAAACCACTTACTTCCTGACCAGCAGCCATGGTGCCCACAGAACCCCTGGGTCATTAGAAGGACCCTTCTCCAAAAATCAATCTCCAGGGCCAGAAAATTTTATCTGAAAATTAACCAGACATTTCAAGAAGAATCCATACAAAAGTTTACACAGTCTCTTCCAGAATACAGAAAAGGTGGGGGCATATGCCCGAGCCCATTTTATGAAGCCCTGATATCAAGGTGGGCTGGGGTTTCAAACCACCGAGTTTGGGGGGTTTCAGCCGTCAAGCTTGCAGATGGCAGCCCAGTGAGTAACCACTATGCTGCATGAACCCACCTGTCTCACAATTGCACAAAAGTACAAACTGAGAGAGGAGAGAGAGAAGTGTGAGTGGAAGGACCCTTTCACAGAGGTCGCCTGTTTCAAAACAGTAGCACAATTAGAGCTATGAAGCAGCAAGGGAAATAATTTGGGGGGTGGGTGTTACCACAACTTAAGGAGCTGTGTGAAAGGGCCGCGGCCTTAGGGAGGTAGAGAACCACGGTGCTAATGGTTTGTGAGATGCTGGCTTCGAAGGAGGCCAGAACTCTGATCCTCGCTGTGTGAGTCCTTGTGCTTCCCTGTGAATCTACAGTTACCTCCACACAGAAAGTTAATGAGAGAGGTGGTTAAAAGTGGCATCACTCAACAACAACAGCAACAACAACAACCCGCTCTGTGGACAAGTTGGCTCTTGGGGTCAGTGGCTGGTCCTTTACAGCGAGGGTTGCTTGCTCATTAAAGTGGAAGACAGTTGGTCATGGGCTGCTCTTCTATCTAAATCAGGCACCAACGTCCTCTCAGTCTCTCCAGTGCACAGGTTTCCTTAAGATCAGTGTAAGACATTTCTCCTCCATGGGGTTGGCTGCTACAGCTCCTGTCAGGTGCTTTTTTAATGGAATTCCAGTACCTTCCATAGTTACATCCATATGTACAGAATAAATGCCTCTCAGGTCATTGTAAGCATATCTATCTTCCTATTCAAATTCTAAGTTCTTGACTGGTAGTTGGGCAGGTATTTACTGAGTGTCTTATAAGTACCAGGCACTAACAATTCTGGCTGCTAGCCTCTTAAGCCTTGATGTCTGCCTTCTCTTCCATGCTATGAGAAAGGTGCCTGGGTGGTGTGGAAGATCGGTCACACAGGAGAGATATCTGGTTTTCTGCTCCCGTAAAGGGATACAGCTTCAGAAGCCCAAAGGAGAGGCTTGCTCTGCCCTTTAGGGACGCTATGAGCCTGCACTGATTCCATGGAAGGGACTGAGTTAGGAAGGAAGGAAACATGTCAGTACTTGAGTTGCAATTCTAAAGGATTTTACTGGCTACAAAACAAGATTTCAAGGGTTACACGGTCGCTGTTCTAGAAAGAGTTGTCATCAGTCAACCCAGAAGGGCAGGCTGTGTTGAAGACCTCGGTGCCGGGAGCTGACAGAACACCGCTCCCGAAGGTTTCAGTTCTCCGATGAAGTTCGGGAAGCACTCAATCGCGGCTGCCAAGAAGTTTGGAAGACAGCTACCTGGCCAGGAGATGGGAAGAGATCGCTATGCGAGCCCATTGCAAGGAAGGACCAGTTGACCCAGGAACGTGTGGGAATGAGCCAACACTACCCTGCACACAGGGACATGCTGCTGGGGCTAAAGATAAGCCGTTGCAGCAGTGCAGGGACAGGGAGCTGCCAGGGATTCACGCAGAAGCTGAAAATGTAGACACCACAAGCGAGCTGCCATGGTGTGTTCTCTTTGATCGCTTCATCTTGCGATGTCTTTGGGGGGG
>PVJH01025156.1:0-31950 GCA_004026705.1 Nesogale talazaci
AAAAAAATTGTTCTCATGTTTGCAAACTGTATAAAAACCCTGAATTTTCTTTGTTCAGGGCTTCAGTCTTGATCCTGCGTGGTCATGCTGTAGCCCAAGTTCGAACTTGCCCTTCTTTCTTTCTTTTTCTCTCTCAATAAACTTTGTTTCTTTACTGCAGATTTGTGGGTCAGTGGTCTTTGTTGGGTGCTCGCTCCGTAACATAAATATTCATCCAAAGCTCTTTTCAATTGCACTCAAATCTTAGAAGTCTGTTAGTTGTTGGTGGAGAAGAGACCACTTAAGGAATGGAGGGAGAGAGAACTTGCACAACTGGAAGGCTGTTGTAATTGTCAATGGTTGGTGTGAAATATGAAATAATAATAACTGATAATTTATCAAGAGGTCATGATAGTGGGTGAGAGTCAGGGGGGAGAAAAGAGCTGAAATTTATGGCTGAATTGAAAGGAAATGTTTCAAAAATAATGATGGCAACAAATGTATTTGATAAAATTGATGTATGGACTGTTATAAAAGTAGTAAGGACCCCAACAAAAGGATATTTTAATAATAATGAAAAGGCATTGTATGTGTAGAAACTGCTGTTTAAGGTGTATTTTGCTGTGTATATCGTCAAGAAAAATAGCAATAGACCCATCTATGTTTTCGAAAGTCCTAAGGTTAACAGGATAACCAGAAAAAGAAATATTGAGAATGCTGACACATTGGAGACATGAAACAAAATATTGCTGAATGACTTTTTTGGAATATAATCCACTGAAAAATGTTTGTAAAACTATTCATGGAAACCTAGAGTGCCGTGTAGACCTTCACTGAAAACACAAAGGCCCAAGTCTCCCTCTTAGCATGCTCTCCTGAGTGGCTGTCCAGGTGTCATGGATTCACGGTGACCCTGTACAGAACATGGGGAAACACTGCCAGACCTGTCTGGTCTCACAGATGTCCTGTGTGAGCCCCTTGTTGCCGCCACTGTGTTAATCACCTCCTTGAAGGTCTTCCTCTTGTTTTGATGACCTCCTTTCCCATGTATGATGTCCTTTTCCACAGCCCGATTTCTCCCAGTACCGAGTTCAAATGCTATGAGAGGAAGGGCAGCATCCTGGCTTGTCAGGATACCCTGGCTGTACGTGCACAGGTGACAGTTGGAAACGTGATCTCAAAAGATGGGCACGCCTAAATCTACAAAGCCACACCCTTAGTCTTCAGTGCCTTTAAAAAAATAGATCGTATTTTGGGGTTCTCATACAGCTCCGATCATAATCCATATATATATATATATTCATTGTATGCAAAACACATTTGTACACTTGTCGCCATCATCATTCTCAATACCTTGTATTTCAAATTAAGCCCCTGGTGTCAACTCCTCATACTTATCCTCTGTGCTTCCCCCTACCCAAAGAACCCTCAATTATCTATAAATCATTATTATTTTGTCATATCTGACACTGCCTAATGTCTACCTTCACCCCATTCCCTGTTGTCAGTAGTCCAGGGTGGAGGCCATATGTAGAACCTTGTTTTTTTAAGTCACTTTATTGGGGGCTCATACAACTCTTATCAGGATCCATAAATACATTTTTTGTATGCAGACTACATTTGTACATTTTTTGTCATCATCATTGTCAAAATATCCTCCTTTAACTTAGGCCCATGGCATCAGCTCCTCATATTGACCTTCCCATCCTACTTTCCCTCCCTCATGAACCCTTAATAATTTACAAATTATGATTTTGTCATATCGTACACTGTCCGATGTGTCCTTTCACCCACTTCCCTGTTGTCCGTAACTGAGGGAGGAGGTTATATGTAGATCCCTGCAATTGGTTCCCCCTTGCAGAAACCCCCCCTTCTCTCCACCCTCCCTGTTTCGCCACTCTCACCACTGGCCTGAAGGGATCATCTGTCCTGAATTCCCCATGTTTCAGGCTGCTATCGGTACCAACGTGCATCCTCTGGTCTAGCTAGATTTGTAAGGTGGAACTGGGATGGTGATGGGGGCGGGGGGAGAGGAAGCATTTAAGAACTAGAGGAAAGTTGCATATTTCATTCTTGCTACACGCACCTTGACTGGCTAATCTCCTCCTTTCGACCCTTCTGTAAGGGGATGTTGCTTCACCTACCGAAATATTAGGGTGTAGGGCTGGTATCAAAGACTTCAATAGGGCTATCACCTTTCTGTGGTTGTGGCCTTCCAAAAGTAGGGCCCTAGAATCCGATGACCCTCTCCCCTTTCTCTTTGCCTTCCACTTCTTCCTGGCCAACCAGGGTTCCTGCCAGGGGCCTGACCATGTGTCTATGGCCATTGGACCAACAGGACTTTTCAGCCACCAACCCTTGACCTTCCTGCATTCGGCATCATTGATTGTCACTGCAGGAATAAGTAGAGGGTCACCTCAGGATGAGCATTGGAAGTCTGGACTCGAGTTAGTCTGGGTTGTTAAAAATGGCTTCTTGAGAGAGAACTCCTTTTACACAGGAATGGCCCTGCATTTGTTTCTCTGATCAACCCAGCCTGACAGGGCTGTGTGGTGCATTGATTTGTCTATCAACTGTGTCTTCACTCAGATTTTTCTTTCACTAGGTCGGAAGTGGGACCCAAGAGTTTGCTTTTGTGATGGTGTGCCGAATGTGTTAGCAACGACAGAGACACCACACAGGGAAGATGCTCCTAAGCTGAGCGTGATTGGTCAACACTGTGGGAGGCTAGAAATGTGAATTCAGTGTTCCATGTGCAGGGCCAGGACTGATGAGTTTGGGGTTGATGTCTCTGCCTCCATTCAACAATGCGGCCCAGGCCTTCTAGATCTTAAGAGAATGTGTTTCAAAATACAATTTAATTCTCTTTTCATATATGGTTGCAAAACAGCACAAGTGACACCAATCACTTCTCAGTCATATTTAAGAAGTTAGGATGTATAGCATAATGGAATGACATAGAATGACAATGTGAAGAATCAGTTCATACTATGAGAATAATACCCTATTCAACTTGGCACACAGGGCAGTGGGACATAATTGAATTCTTAAGCAATTCAATGAATAGCATGAAGTAATGATGAGCATTTCAAGACCTCTCCCCGAAGAGAGAAGACAGTGTCATGCCAATCTTTGGAAAACATTTTCCCAAACTAAATGTGGATGAGTTGTTGACTTTTCCCCATTCTTTACAGTAGTCATTGTGAACAATATCTGTGGATAGCATTCAGAAGTTTTCTTCCACAGAGACACAGAGAGGGCAGGAGTTCTAGAAGTCTCTGCCAAAGCAGTTCATTCACAATCATTCTTCTTTGATGGTCTGAAATCCCTCTGCCTTTCTAAGCATCAGGTCAATGGTGCCATTGTGCATGTAGAAGAAGATGTATCCATCTCGACGCCTGTCCTCTCGCACCCTCTCTTCTTGGATCGGAGAGACCCGCAGATCATCATATGTGAACCAGAACTGCTTTGCGAAGTCATACAGGTCACTGACATAGTGCCCTGCCTTTGTGGAACTCCCTAGATGGTTGATGATACTGATGAGTCTGTAGGCATGATGAAGCTGTCCTGTTTCTCCAGGCTTCCGCTCTGGGGATTCCTCCTGGCTTCTGCTCTGGGGACCACCATCTCTTGGCTTCCTTCGCTTTCCTCTTTGCTTCTTTGGTTTCCTCTTGGCACCCTTGGCTTCTACTTTGGGGTTCACCATTTCTATGTTGTCCCTTCTTACAGCGTTCTCGCCAGTAGCCAGTTCTCTAGAGGAATTCAGGCTGTCCTCTTGCAGATGGAAGTCTGCTGATTTCATTGGTTTCTCCTCCAGGGGGTCTGATTTATTGAGACTTTGAGGCAGAAACTGGTGACAGTCTTGTGCATGGCCAAGACGGTGAGGAGGTAATTGCTGAAAGTCCTCTTGGTGCCTCATAATATCAGAAGGCTTGAGAAGTTCAAGTACACTCTCAGATCCATCAGGGAAGACATTTTCCACATGTTTCTCAGAGCCATCCCGAGAGTTGGCAGCTCCAGAAATGATGTCTTGTGGAAGGTTCCGGTTTTGATGTTGCCCAGCGTGTGCATGGCTGTACAAGGTGAGAGGCACTTTGGTGTCTCCATTGCAATGGGGTGATAAGCTCAAATATTTGGGAATGCCAATGGCCTGCTTATCCTTCACCAGGTCCTCTGAAGCACTCAAGATGTAGCGTTTCAGGTGCACGATCAGGACCCTGGGCAGCCTTCTGATAGTGTGGATGGCAACAGAATGGCGATGCCTACACCTCCCACACTTGTACTCCAGTCCCTCAGTACTGAGGAAGAAGTCCAGAGAATCTTGGAGAGACCACATTCCCACTTGTTCTTGGGGCAAGCTGACAGAGAGGTAATTGCTGAGTTCCGTCTTGCAAAGGGCCTCACCACAGGCTCGACAGACCATGGAACACTGCAACTCCAACTCAAAATTGGTCCCCACGGGATAAGCAGAGTCATTGGGGGCAGCATGAGCAGCCAGCACCTGAGGCCCTGAATGTCCATCAGCCGGCTTGCTGACTGTCTGGCCAACGCTCTTGAGGTCTTCCATGTCCTCTTTCAGTCGATTCAAACAGTGGCCCAAGAACTCCTGAGCATCAATCTGCTGGCGGCTGGAGTAGATGTCAGAAACCAGAGAGATGGACCGTTGGATATTGAGCAGAAACTCTGTCTTGGTCTGTGCATCACACTGATCCTTGAACACAAGCAGCTGGCTCAAGGACACGATAAAGGCACCTGAGGGAAACATCTCCCATGAGATTCCTTGGTGGATTAAGTCATCAGCAAATGATGGAATGGCAAACAGTGACTGCAAAATGGCATTGATGTAACAGGTGTTTCCCATATTGGGGAAGCCTTGCCCCAACTGCTTTGGGCAGACCTTAAGCTGAGATTCCTTCCATGTAGGCTCACGGTGGTCAATTTGGTTGTGATGGAGCTGCCAAAGGTCTTTCTGCAGCTGGTTTCCTGGTTGCAAACGCATTCCTATCTAGAGGAAAGTTTCTCAGGGAGGTGGTGTTGAATGACGGTCTCTGAGTTGCATTTGTCTTAGTGTCCTCTCCATGTTCAGAAACCAATGGTGCCTTCTTCTTCCTCTTTTTGTCCCTTATATCATTGTTCACCAATGTCTTGAGTCCTGTAGAGCTATTGTCTTTCAAAATGCCCTGACCCTTGTCTTTGTCAGATGTCAGCTTTGTTTTTCTTTGGTTCTTTGGGTTTGTGACTACTCTCCCTGCAGGCCTTGTTGACTCGGCTATGATGGAAGGTTTTTCCTCAAGAACCGAGGTTCCCTTTGGGTTGTTCTGATTCAGGGACTCCTGCCATGGCTTGTGGGACGTGTTTTGCTGGGAGATTGCCTGGCCTTTCTCCCGTTTTGTCCCATTGGCAGGGAACATCTTCAACTTCTCAGCATCTCTGCAGGATAATTCCCGAATGGTCATGGAAAAGTTGTTTTGAAACACCAGATACAGGCAAATTTGCCCCTCTCTGGAGTCCTGAAACATGGTTCTTATAAGGTCACTTAGTTTGAAAACCCCTACAAAAGAACCGGAGTCAAGAATGATGACCAGTCGGCTTCCTTTGCCTCCTTCCACCATTTCAATGCAAGCTCCTCTCGGTTGGTCCATTGCCTTCCTTTGTCCTTGTGTTTGAATGACACCGTGTACCTTTGGAGCACTCATGGTTTCTCGATGAAGACTATTCACCTCACTTTCAGGAAAAATAAAATCACATATTCACATTAGTCCAAGACTATTGTCTCTATCAGGTCCTCCCAGCAGAAACAGAGAAAGTTCCAAACTGAGATCACAGCAAATTCTGGTGATGTTGGGAAGGAACTGACTCTATCAGGAACAGTTGCCCAACCACATTCTGACAGAGAGGAGGGAAGGGGTTGAAGGGATGTTGCTGCCCATGGAAATCTTCCAATTGCCCCCTCTGAGCCGTGCTGACAAGAAAAGAATCTTAAGAGAAAATAGACAAATAGTTTGTTTTCTGCCCTTCCACAGTGGAAGCGAGGTGGGAGCAGGTAGTCTGTGGATTCACAGGGAGGATGCAGCCATGAAAAGTCCCGACAAGGTGGAGGCTGATTGACTGAGGGCGCACAGGGCTCTGCTGGGCAAGCTCTCCTCCCCGTGACTCAGCGTGGGAGGAGGGGGGTGGTGATTCTGTCAAAGACTGAGAGGAAGGCATCTGGCAGTATTCATGAACCTTTCAGAAAGATCCAAGAGATAGAATTACAAGGGACATTCTTGAATGTGTAAAAGACCAGAGTGCTCAGTGAATGACCAGCCTCCCCTCATTGGAGAAAATTCTCCTGCCCATCCACATGGGAAGCAGATGGGGTGCCCTTGGCCAACATCTGCTTGATACTATCCCAAAAATCTTAGCTGGAGCTACTAGTCAGTGATAGAAATGACTGACTTCAAATGAGTCAAATTTGGAGAATTTTTCTGTATTTGGAGTTTATGTGATCTTCAATATTTTAAATCTACCTCAATAATGAAATTGGGCAAAGCAATAAAATGATGTGTTTGTGCCTGTTAAGCAAATATATATAAATGTGTATATATATATATATATATATATATATATATATAATGAAGGAAATTAAAGTGGAGCAAAAACTGTATCCATTAAGACATCCCCATCAAGAAAGGTAACATTCTTGTAATAAATATAAGGGGAGTACTGACACATAGCCCAAACTACAAACAGATTTCAACAAGAACTAACATTTGTCTTCAGTCTCTCTCCAAACAACCAGACTCACTTCCATGAAATCAATGGTAGCTCATGATCACCCCTGTTGCCTTTCTGAGATTGAGTGTTTTTACGGAAGTGCAGAGCCCTGTCTTTCTCCCACGGAGCTGCTATTGATCTCCCACAGCTGATCTTGGGGATCCCAGTGCAGCTCTTCCAAACCAGAGCCAGAGTGCTCTTTCATATACACAGCCAGGTCCATATCATCAAGAGACCTCCACAACTTACCAATTGTACAAGCTAGTGAGAGCAATCTAGTTTATGTCCGATGGGAAGCTCCAGGCTTCTCCTGCCTTGTTGACTCTCTGTAAGCAGGCTGATGGGTGCAGAGAATCTCAAGCTGCAGTGAACGCAGCTACAGAAGAATACCATCGCGACATGGATGTGTTTGAACTGCGGTGGCCATGAGGAATATAGAAAGTACTCCATATGTCTCAAAGAACAAACAGATTTGGTTTGGAAGGCATGTAGCCGGAGGGTATTTTTGTGGGAACTATGGGTGGACTTCATCTTTCATACATATCCCAGCTCTTTAAGAAAACTGTTTTCAACCGAGATGGTGCTGTGTTATAGTCTCGCGGAGGGTTCCTATACTCTTCACTCCCTCTCCCACATACTGACCAAATTCACTGCCATGGATGCAATTCTGGCTCACGTGGATCCTCTAGGACAGGGTACAACTGTCATCTTTTTGTGAGTAGAAAATTTCAACTTGTCCCTGTGGAATGTCTGGTCGTTTGAAAGGTTGGCTCTACACCGCTTCTCATGCCCACACTGCCATCAACACCCTGTGTACCATTTGCTAGCTTCTGCTTTTTCTAGACTGTTATCCACGGCTTCTGTTGTTTGTATTTGTCTCCGTTGGCCAATGTCTCTGGAATACTTCTTCATGTGTTTGTTGACTCCTAGAATGCTTTATTTGGCAAGCTGTCTGTTCAAGTTTGGGGTCCATTTTCAATTTGATTTTCTTTATCTTTTTGTGGTCTTGCCATCTCCCATTGATTTTACAGATTTACTTGTTCGATATGGGGTAGCCAGTGTCCTTTGATTTCTTGAGCTGAGCACTGCTTCCAATCACATTGATGTGGATCAAAGCAAAACGAACTTTGAGCATTTCCCTAACTTACCATGGTGTGATCTACTGGTTTAACTGTCAGAATTTTCATTTCTTCACGTTGCAAAACCTCAGTAGGCAACAATCTTTGACTTCCATCAGCAAGTGCTTCAAGCCCTTAGAAACCAACCCTGGGTCATCTGCCAGTGGCAGGTTTTCAATAAGCCTCCCTCCAAAGCTGGGGGTGGGGGGGCATCACTGCTCTCCAGCGGTGGGAGTAGGAGACCCAGCCCCACTGCTGGAATTGAACCTCTGTCCCAGTGGGCCGCAGTCCCGTGCACAACCACTACGCCACCGGGGTGCTCTCCTTCTTATAGTCGAGCTTCTCAGAATGTTCACTCAGGGTAACCACGGAGGGACATACCGCTATTGATAAAACCAGTGTTACCCGAGTTCCAGCATTACAGCAACACTATTGGTGGCCAGCATGCTAGAATGTGCTTTTTTAACCATCAAATCCTGGAATTTTTATTTGGAGGGACTCATAAAGTCTCTTTTATGGATACATCAGATAATGGACTCCAAAGGCTACATGACATGCATCAGTAATATTTGGTATAAAATATTTTCTCACAAATGTCTATCTTCTTTGGCAATGAGTTGTGTGAATTCAGTGATTTTGTGTGTGTTAAATATTGCCATCATGTTCTGTTAATAGCCACATCCCTCTTGAAAGTTTTCTTTTTCTGACAACCTCTCTGTGTTGAGAACATTGACAATGATCACCCTGTGAAGATGGGAAGAGATTTGTGAAAGTGAATCAGGCAGCGGAAAATCTAGGGAGACTCCTGTTTCCCACATGTCAGTCCAGCCTTCCCTGCTCCCTCCAGTGGTGAACACACCTGTCATCAGAGCTCCAAACACTTCCATGTTCTCTTTGGAGACATTTACTAGCATAATCTAATTAACTTTGGCAATTAGTAAATGAGGAACCATGTTACAGACATGTTCTCATCTCCCCAAGCTTTTACTGTCATCGCCTGGCAGGTGAAATGAAAATTCCTGCTCTGTGGGGAAGAGAGTGGACAGACTCAAATACTTTGTGCTCGGCTTCTGGCTGCTTCCTTGTCTGGATGCCATGACCATCACCCTGTGTGGACAGCAGGAAATTGTCGGGTAAGTGTTTTCTATTTCGGTGTGAGAGACAGAGTCTGTATGGGAGGGAGTGTGAGGGTTTCAGGAAAGGATTGTGTTTGGTGAAGAAACTGTCCTGGATTCCAAAGTGGTCCAGAGTAACCGAGGAAGTAGAATCAAGTCCTGACCTTGAGCTGAATGGGAACAGAGTGATGAGTCCATGGACTTTCTCCCTCAATCTCTGATTGTTCTTAGTGTCCGTTTCTAGTGTTTGATCTCATGGTGAGGCATTGAATTTGAGATGCAGCATCTTTAAAGACTGTCTGTGGAACAATCCGAGGTTGAGTGTGCTGTCCAGGATGGGTAAGAGTGGTCAGCATGACTGGACCTGAGCCTGCAATGTGTCTCCTTGTGAGACAGAGCGGGGATCATCTACGGGAATCAGGGAATGCTCTCTAGCAGTCGTGCATCTGAGTGGCTGCTGCTAGAATCATAAAGGTTTATCTAAGTCCTGTGTGGAATGCACCGATGGAAGCTATGGCTCCCCTGGAAACACCCACCCTGTATTGATGATGGGGAGGTGATTTTCCTGTTCAAGTGAGGAAAGCAGTGCTGAGAAGAAAAGTAAAAGAATATGGGTTATACTGCAGCTTCCAAGTTGATATTTATCTACTGCTATTTTCTGTCCCTGAAAAGTGATGTATTAACAAAATTACTTCAGTTTATAGAATACACAAGATGTCATGCCTTATAGAATTATTCACATGTGTCCTATATCATGATATTGCCATAAATGTTCCTAATTTAACTATGAATCAATTTATCAACTATTTGGAATGAAAGCAGCAGTAGTTTACTTTGTATTTGCCATTACTTTGTGACTTACTCTTCTTTCCTATCTCATGTTTTTGGAAATATGGCATATTTCCATATGAGCATAATATGAGATTATTCACGAATTCTTGCTATAGGTGCCCGTGTATCTTGTTTGTGACATTAAAGGAAATGGGATATCCTTTGCCCATCCTAATACTAAGTCAAACTAGGATTCCCTAAGCCATGCCTGCTCACGAGGTGGGTTTTCGTAGTCTTCTACTGTATGCAGTGAACCGTGTCTTACTGAAATCTTTAATATTCTATTCTAATTGATATTGGCTAACATTTGAACCACGATCTACACATACTGTGTGTGTCATTAGGGTTAGATTTCCTCAATCAGGTTGTCAAGTGAAAATCATGTCACCCTTACCAGCTTCCTTCTGCAGCCTCCCCGACAGGTTTCTGCCATGTTGTCCTGACTGAGGTGGTAGAAGAGGAAGCTATAGACTACCATCTGTCCTCAGGCAGAGGCTCCCAGCCCCTCCCACAACTCCAAGTGGTGATCCCTGAACAGAAGCAATTGCTCTGGCTGCTGCAGCATCCTGCATTGTGCCCCAAACTTTTTCTTCACTCCAGTGATGGTCTCCTCAACAGCTTCTGTACTGTGCTGTCTCCTTCTCTGTTGCTGCTGGGCATTAACCCTTCAACCCCACAACTTATGAGACCATGGAACCATCTTGGAGGTAGAGAGATGACATCAGTACTGGGGTCCTGATGGCACCCCACCATTACTGCCAAATTCCTACACCCCCAGACAATCCCTCCCTCCTTCACTGTACCCTTCTTCTCCACTTTTACTTCAGCCAATAAAGCTACTCTGGTATCCAGACAAGAACTGAGTCTCTGTGTCTGATACTCATGGCTGAGACCATTGTGTTTCCCCTGTGCACCCGCTGACTAGTTCACACCCCCAAAATGGCAAAGATCTGTGCTTTGCACATCTGAATGGTGCTTCTAGGGAGTCTCTTCCCATAGACCCTGTCATGAATCTGAAGGGGTCATCACTGAGGAGAGAGACCTCTATTGCCTCTCAGAAATACTCATCCCTGTCTCAAGACATTGACATCATCATTCACCTAGTCAATGTGCCACCAGCACTCATAGGAAGTGTTCCAGGAGACTGGTTATAGGTTTGAAAAATTTAACAGTTTGGGTCATCAACACTTCCATAGGAAACTCTGGCTGGTGTAAACAGCGAATGTGCTTCACTGGTATTTGAAATTTCAACATCCAGCTGGAGACTTTAAAAGCAAGACATTTCCAACCTTCTTATGCAAAATGGCCAGTGAAAACTCTGCCAGAGATTTCTGTCAAAATCACACTCACCCTGAGTGGATTAATTGTTTAAGTGCAGACATAAAAGGAGAATTTTTGGCTTTCTTACACCCAGTTGAGGTACAGTTGATTACAATACACCCATGGCATCAGAATAAAACTCCACTCCACAGACATTTTATTCTGTTTTTCTAAATAATAATTTATTGTGAATGTTTTTGGTGAAGGTTGACATGGAAGTTTAAATTCCATTCGACCATCTTTGACTGCTTTGTTCAGTGACCTGATTTGCCTTCTTGATCACGCCATGGGCTCTCTCATTATTTCTCTCCTGGTCTCATTATTTCTCTCCTGGTGATGCCATTTGCATCATTCTAATTTTCATAATCCCTATTATTTTCATCTTTGTTTTCAAGTACATATAGCCACAGACTGACACCAAAATTCAGTACTTTATAGTTGAAGCAATGGTACAGTATGTCTGTTGAACCATAGTATCGTGGACTCTTATTTGAAGAAAGTCTTTCTGTGGCGGCATCAATAATTGCAAAGGGAATAGTCTTTTTTTCTCTTTTTCTTCTTTTTTTTAGGGGAGAGTATGAACACAGTCCCCCATTACCACAAATTATGCAGTCGAGTGTCCCACATTTGGAGAAATTGCAGGGGTCAGCACATCTGGAGTGCAATGGATAAGCCTCACGCTGGGAAAGCCACCTTTGTGATCATGGTATCTCCCCTGCCAGGTAAGTATAAAGGGAATATTCATACAGATGCCACATTCCTATACATTGAGTTGTGTGAGCCTTGTGATTTCTCCTATCAGTCACGGCCTGCATATTTTGATTTTACTTGTATCTCCTTCAAAGTCCTCCTTAGGATTTTGTCGGATTCAGTCTATTGTTTTTATTTAAGATAATAGTTCAGTTTATGGCATGAGGGCGAGGAAAGGCTGGGAGAAGGAAAATGTCTCAGAGGAGCAGAGTATTCAGAGGAACTTATGTTCCCCACAAACCAGACATCAGGTGTTTCTGAATCCTCATGGAGACCATGTATATTTCTTTGATCTTGGGCAAAGAAAAGGCCCTTGAAGCCCTTGCATGCCCTCTTTAGAGATTTTTACTAGAAACTTTTAATTGGCTTGGGCCATTAGCAACTAGGGAACCATTTCCAAGACATGTTCTCATCTCTACAAGGCTGCGCTGTCAATGCCCCTGAGGGTGAAATGGTAATTTCTGTTCCAAGGGGAAGAGAGAAAAAATAATCAAATACCTTGTGCTCAGCATCTATCCGCCTCCCTCAGACACTTCCCCTGGATGCCATGAGCCTCATATTGACCTCTACATCTCTGCAGCAAGAGAAAGTCGGGTGAGTAATTTCTATTTCATTCTGAGGGGCAGAGGGTATCTAAAGGAAGGGTGCGTATCTGGATAGAGTCAGTGGTCCTATTGAAGGAATTCTGAGTTTTGAACAGATTTAGTTTCCCAGAAGAAGTAGAATTGTGTCCTGTCCCAGGGCTAAATGAGAACAAAGAGATGGACCATGAACTGTACCTCAGCTCCTAAATGGCAGTTTGTGTCATTCTTCAAAATAGTAATTTTATGGTGTCTAATCCTGTAGCAATTGAGGAAAACCTGATAACAGGTTCTTTATAGAATGTGGAACAAAATATATGTGATGTTGAGTGTACTCTAGAGAAACTGTAAGGAATATCAGGATTACTTGAGATATGCCTCTAGATTTATGAAGCAGGGCAGGATAGATCAATCAGAATCATTGAATACTATGCAAAAAGTAGCATATAAGAGACTGCTCCTAGAATAGAAATGTACCACTATTCGTGCCACATGATGCATTAATGGAAAAATCATGGTATCTCTCCTGTTGTTCCCTAGTCTTATTTTTGGGAGACTATTTTCATTTGTTGATGTTAGGGAAGCAACACTGAAGGAAACATAATTTGATAATAATGGATTTCCTAAAGCATTCTCAAGGTCAAATTACCTTGAGCCAGTTTCTGTAGTGGAAATGTTTTCTGAAGTCAAATTAGAAATCAAGCATTCCAATTTGTAGAGTGCACACACACCGATCCTTACAGAGGAGTCTTCCCTGTCTTACACGTGGATGTCTCCCACCACTCTCTGCTCATTGCCAATCCTCTTATGGATAAGTGAATAGAGTGACAGTAGCAACGGTCTCCATTCTATTCACCACTAGTTTTACCCCTGATTAGTACGTGCCGTCTTGTCGCTTTGGGCTCAGTCTGGCGTGCTTCAGTCCTTCCTCTATCATGATGGTGTCATGATGTTCTCTTGCCAGGGTAAATGCAAATGTTTCTTTCCTGCCCAACATAATATCGAGCCTATCTTAGATTTGCTAAACTTAATCTTATCAATGGTAGGTTGGGGGTTTGGAATGGTATCCCATTGCATCCATTGAATTTATGTTTCACGAAATCCTCTAAAGTTTGATTCATATATACACCACATTGGTCAGTGGAGGGGTTTTCAGGCCTCAGTGGAGTATAGTTAGTACTAGCATTATTAAATCAGAAGTGCCATTCCAGTGCAAACAAAATGTTGAACTAAATGACTGAAAGGACACAGCTGACTAGCTTTACATGACATTGCTAACTAAAGCCTTATAACTTCCACAATGTTTGAATGGGGCTTTGTGTATCAAGTGTTTGTGGCCTACCCTAGAAATCAGATAGCCTGCTACTAAGGCAAATAAAGTGCCAGGAACTTTGTGGAATTTGTCAATGCAGATAACTTTTTTGGGACCCATGAAGGGCCCTAGTTATTTTTTCCAATAGCTTTAAAGGGAGCCAATCCCGGAAGCTGGCAAAATCTGCAGTATCATCTAGATAGAATAGAGAAGAATATTCATCTAGGAAGAATAGAGACCAATGGATGCATATTTTTAAAACCTTGGTTCGATCCTGATCATCGCCTGCATCCCGGAGTCAGAGAGAAGTGGATTTCTAGAGACAGTGAGAAGTAGGGGCAGTTATGACAAAATCTACACCAGAAGCAGCACCCCAAGACTGAAGTGATACAGTTGCAATGGGTTTAACTGCATATCAAGCAAGGCAGACTCGCAGGGTAAGAGCGCTGTGTCTCTCCAGGCTTGCTGGCAGTGGTGAGTCTCTGGCACTCTTTGACAGAGACATGCATGCTTTATACCACTTACAATAGTGGGTCTGAGGCCAAGCCCTGTGGTGAAGGCTGAGAAGGGGGTGTCCAGTAGGGATCTAAGAGGAGACTCTACAGGGACACACTGGAGTCTTATGCAGCTCAGAAATGCCAAGAAAACTGTTCTGCAGAAAGGAAGAGATGTTGCCCATGTGTTTCTCGAGTGATCTTTTACTTCCATAATCAAGTCCCTAATTGTGAATCTGTCCTTTCTGTTCTTTGTGACCATTACAAGGAATGATCAAACCCAATGATTCCTGTAATAAGTGCAATGGTATTTTGTTCCCAGAAAAACACAGAGTCTTTCTGTGGTGGCTTATGCAAGTGAGTGCATGGAACCCTTGGAGAGCTTTGCTTAGAACCTTCCAGAAGGTTCCATGGGAACCAGAGAAAATCACACTCCCTTTCAAGAAGATAAGGAAGGACTGCAACATGCTATATGGATCTAGAGTGCCAGCGCTGAGAAGGTCTTACACCCAAGAAACAGAGGGAACTGTAACACTGGAGATGGACAGAAGTAGTGGCAAGAATGAATGATTTGAGTGCCAGAGAAAAGGGAGCTGAATAGCCAGTGGGTCAATATGAGACACTTCAGGTGGAGCAGCTGACCCACTGAGTAAGATAGCTACAGAGCACAGGTGAGCCACAGAATCAAAGGGCGTACTGCCTTCAGACAGGAGTGTTGTTGGCTGAATTGTGTGCATCTAGACACTCAAAGGCACTTTTAAGAGTGCTGAAAAGAGTGGCTTACCTGAGTTGGGTGGGGGCCAGAGCTCGCATCTAGAGTTAAAAGAAGACTGCCCTGAAGACTTTCCTGATGTGATTAACATACATCCTCCATGTCTGAGAGGAGCTGGAAAAGCTGTCCTCAGATGAAGACGTGAGACTTTGAGGGCGTGCTTTCCGGTTTTCATCCCAAGTTATAAACTTTAACTTCCTGGATAAACCCCATTGCTAAGGATAGTCTGTGAGTTCTACGTATACCTTGTAATGAAATGTCACACTCAGTTGATAAATAGGCAGAGCCACGGGAAGAACAGTCGGTGTCAGGATTGGTAAAACAGGAACGATGTATGAACTCTTCATGATCGCATCAGCCTCAGGCTGTGCTGCCCGTGAAGCCAGGGGGGCCAGACACGGAGACAAGCACACCATTTCCCACTCTTGGTTAATGGAGCATAGGAATTAAAGGCACGGTCTTTGTACGGGCTCAACCCACATTCTCCCTTTGGCCAAAATGAGGCTTCAAACAAATCTTCCAATCTTTTTCTGCCTCAATTCCCCAGTTCCGTTATGAACATAATAGCGGTGCCTGCATTATAGTATTGGTGAAGAATAAATAAATGACTGCTTGTTCAGTCTTTATAGTCTAAATCCCCACAAATTAGGTCAAGTGCTCTCTAAAGGTTTTAGAGACTTTTAACAAAGAAAACACAAAAGTCACAGTTGCTAAGTGGAGATTGATGGTAAATAGGGTATATAGAGTTAATAGAATGGATTTAAGTTGACAACTTAAATCGGGACTCGATGTCTTATCTTCTGATGCAGGACTCTTTGAAGACCAACATCAGTCATTTGGAACCGAGACAATGAAGACGAGGGAATTGATGTTTGGTATGATACTCTTATTACAGATTTCAGTAGGTCTTCTGGGAAACTCCTTTCTTCTTTACCATAATATCTTGCTTTACTTCACAGGCTACAGGTCAAGGTCCACAGACTTGATTCTCAGACACCTGGCAGTAGGCAACGCTATGGTCAATCTTGCTAAAGGAATCCCCCAACCATGACGGCTTTTGGTTGGACAGATTTCCTCAATGATTGGGGCTGCAAAGGCTTTCCTATGGTCACAGAGTGGGCAGGAGTGTGTCCATCAGCAGCACCTGCCTGTTGACTGTCTTCCATGCCATCACCATCAGCCCCAGCAACTCCAGGTGGGCAAAGCTCAAGGTGAAAGCTCCCAAATATTTGAGATTCTCTTTAATTTTGTGCTGGATTCTGCACATGCTCATAAATATAATTTTCCCCATGTATATAAGTAGCAATCGGGGCAATGAAACCACCACAGACAAAAAAGACTTGGGATATTGCTCTGCTGTTCGTCATCACAAAACAGCGGATGCTCTGTATGCTGTACTGTTGTCCTTCCCCGACGCTGTGTCCTTGGCACTCATGCTCTGGGCCAGCGGCTCCATGGTTTTCATCCTGTCCAGACACAGGCAGCGGGTCAAAGACATGCACAGGAACAAAGTTTCCCCCAGATCCTCCCCAGAGACCAGAGCCACTCAAACCATTCTTGTCCTGGTGAGCACCTTTGTGCTTTTCTACACCCTCTCCATCATCTTTCAAGTTTTTTTAGCCTCTTTTTTTCAACCTTCTTGGTGGGTGTTGAACACAGCTGCTCTAATGGCTGCATGCTACCCAACAATCAGCCCCTTCGTTCTCATAATTCATGACTTCAGGGTCTCCAGGTTCTGCTTTGCTTGCATAAGGAAAACAAAGCCCTCCTCAACTTAGGAAAATCTAATTGCATGTGCTTGCACCCGATTCAGTTTATATGTTCATGAAGCAGAATGCAAGTACGTGGGAAAATGGTGCTGCATGCACAATAATTTGAATATATGAAAATGTATTTATATGTATTTGAGAATGCACGCACACTACCCAGATTATGTTTCTAATTCATCAAACAATAAAGTTAGATACTTTCCCAGTGAGAACAGATGGTTTTCAACCACCAAATAATTAATTCTTTTAATGACATTATTAAAGACTTATAAGACATTTATATCACCATGCTCTGTTGGTGAAATTATATAGGATGAATTTCTGATTTTTCCTGGACTTTAACATTTCTGTATTAGCTGTACTGCAGTGCTTAAAATATATTTAATTTCTTTTAACCAAGTAATATCTAAAAGGTGCAATGGGTATATTTATGATTAATGTTATAATGTGTAGATTGGAGATGGAATTTAATAACTGGTTTTTGATCTCTATAATATTTGCCTTATATATCTCTATATTTTATTCTATATTAAGGAGGTTGGACATTTCTGTTCTCTTAGATTTTTGATTAAATAATACAGCCTGGTAGACAGCCTAGCCGAGGGATAAGGGCTGCTCTGGGGAAATAAAGTCAGAAGAGGGTACAGGGGGTAGGGAAGTCTGGAGGATCATAAATGCATGAGTGATGGTGGGAAACATGGGAGGAGCCCCCTCCGATTGGGGGGAAGAATGATTGAAAATCCTTTTTGGCTCCCTAGAGTGGAGAGTCCTTGATTGGATGCACTGAGTGGACCACACTGACCTGGGTTATGGGGTGCATCCTGGGTATCAAGCCTGCACGCTGTGGAACGCTGGGGTATCGAACTTTGGACCTTTAAGGCACAGGACATGCTCCAGAGGCTACATCAGTGAGATCTGATGCATACAACCCACTGGATGAACTGGACTGTATCACTTGTGACCTGAGGACTGAAGATAGAAAATTCACAGTGTCTGAGGAAGAAGACAGCTTTTGTACCAAGTCTTGAAGCAAGACTTTTGAATTGTTAGTAGGCAGACAAACATGGTCTTGCAGCATCAATGCCCTATATCCTGTAACTGTATTAAAATATATGGTGGGGTACATCCCCCAAAATGGACTTTTACTCCAAAGCTATGTATTTAAGTTTTTAAAGGAATCAACCATATCATCTTCATTTTTCAAAGTCATCTGTTTGATGGCTAAGAGCATCTCCCTCGTTCTTGCTTTGTTTTGTTTTTCACTTCTTCTACGTTTTCAGACCACCATCCTTCCATCTACATCTTCACTCTCAGAAACAGAAAGAAGCCACCTGGAATGAGCTCAGGTTTCATGGGGCGGGAGGCATGCTGTTTTTGTCAAAGACAGAATAATGAGAGGGCTGCATCAGCGGGCGCTTTGTCGTGGTAGCAAAACAGACCCTTTTGTTGCGCACTATTTGCAATCTTCTCAGAATCTCTGAATAGAAAGTGTGATTAACAGTGTTACCAGATGGAATGAATTCCAGTGTACTATGAGTTGATTTTTTCATCCATTCAAGAAATGGGTGGAGGTCCAGAATGAGGTTTGTTCTGGGTAAATCGACACTTTGCCTTTTTTGAAATGAGAAAAGAAATCATGCACTTGAGTTTTCCCCTTAGTGCAGTCCTTGTAAGCTGTTCTAAGCATCTCAACAGATTCTGGAGCATTTTTCCTGAGAATAAGACAAAAATTTCAGTCACACACCATCCTCTTAAATAGACCATCACAAAAAAAATAAGGTTCCAGCAAATCTGCTTTTATTTTAAAGGCTTGAAGATAATCAAGTGGACATCTAGCTGAGAAACAACAAAGCCCACTTGGAAGAAGCACACCAGTCTGTCCCGACATGATTGCTGTGGACAAGCTGGTGTATAAGCAAAAGTGGCAAAGAAAGTTGAGGGTGCTTGGCTATCAGGGCATGTAGGGCCTGGGGCCTTAAAGCCTTCAAGACAAACAAGCAGACATCTAGCTGAGAAGCAACAAAGCCCACATGGAAGAAGCACAGCACCCTGCGTGATCATGAGGTGTTGAGGAGATCAGCTATCAGGCATCAAAGAACAAAAAAATCATATCATTGTGAATGAGAGGGAGTCCAGAGTGGGAACTCACAGCCTTTCTCTAGGTAACTGGACATTCCCTCACAGAAAGCCTGGGAGGGGCTGAAGAAGACAGGGTGTGGTGTAGCATCGATAAAACATACAATGTTCCTCTAATTCTTGAATATTTCCTCTCTCCACCCCCCACTATCATGACCCCAGTTCTATGTTACAAATCCAGCTGGACCAAAAGATGTACATTGGTGTAGAGAGGAACTGGAAACACAAGGAATCAAGCCCAGAAGTACCCCTTAGGACTGAGGATGGAGGAAAGGTGTGGTAGAAAGGGAGAACAAATTGCAAGGCTCTACATATGGCCTCCTCCCTAGGGGATGAGTAGCAGAGAAGTGGGTGAGGGAAGATGTCAGATGGTGTAAGATATAACAAAATAGTTACTTATAAATTAACAGGGGCCCATGGGGGAGGGAAGGAGAAGAGGGAGAGGAAAAATAAGGAGCAGATATCAGGGGCTCAAGTAGAAAGCAAGTGATTTGAGAATGATGAGGGAAGCAAATGTCCAGAAGTGCTCCACACAATGAATGTATGTGTGGATTGTGAAGAGTTGTATGCGCTCCCAATAAAATGATTTTTTTTTAATTTACTGACCAGAAAGAACCTTTCTAGGCAATCCCACTGGGTGCAATAACGCACAGTGCTGAATGCTCACCTAGTGGGAAAAATGCTGACTACAACTGCTCTGCTCTGCCCAGAGCAGTTCGTATTTGGGGAGGTTCCTCTTCACGCATTATTCTAGCAAACCTGTGTCTGGTTTTCTGAAGGGATATTATTATAAAAATTTTCCCGACAGTTAAACCTCAATACTTGTGTAAGTAATGCCCAGTCATGAAAGGATTGATTCTGTATATGTGAATGATTAAGGCGCTGTGTTTATGATGTTAGCCTACCTTGTCCCATTATTTCTTGCTCATAAAGGCTATAAAAATCAGTACGAGGGATTAATCAAAGGTAATATTAATGGAAGATCATCATGCCCCAGGGAATGATCAATGCTAAGACTCTCTATCATAAATTAACAAAGAGGTTCTGAAAGGGAACCAAAGGCAGATCACAACAAAACAGACATCTAGAAATGGGTTTGTGGTTCACACTAAGTCCTAGCTCCAACCAAAGAACAATTATCGCTTGCACCATGGCCCTGCTCGATACTCCCCTTCAGGAAGGGATCACAGGAGATATGAAAGTAGATGGTGCCAGGCTATCAGAAAAAAAATATCATCTTAGGTCTTAAAGGATTGTTTCCGAACAAGCAGCCATCTAAGTGAAGTGTCAGCATGTCCATTCCCCAAATTTTCTGTCTTCTTTTACAAAGGCTCAGTTTCTCATCAGCATTGTGGCTTCCACACAAAAGGAGCACATCGGCATCAGTCAGTGAAGGTAAATCAAATAGTCTGAAGTCAGGAGGAGTGGCATTAGAGCCTAACTTATCAGAATCTGATTTGCGGAAGGCTATGGATGACTGTGAAAGCCCAACAAACATTTGTGGGATCTACATAGGAAATAAAACTTCAGTCATTTCCCTCTACCCATAAGAGGAAAGTGAGAAAGTGGTTACCAGTTATAGTGCTTTGGGGAGATGACTGTAAGATCAAAATGACAAACCTGACTTGAATAGCTAAAGCCTTGTCAGTTGATAACCCCTCTGATCCACATTAGACCTGAACTGGTTTCCAACACTTTCTGTACTGTCTGTTTATCTCAGACATGTTATATCCTTTTGAATTGGGGTCTATGATTCCTCTTTTTCAGTATAGATCGAGGGTTGATGAAGCTCTGGGGAGTCACAGCATGTGGGTCTCTGCAGGGCACAGTGCTGTGGGTTGTGGTTAAAGGGAGCTGATTCCAAGGAGTTCAGAAAAGGAAAGACTTTCGGAATCGACGGTGGTAGCAGTTGGTATCCTGGGTAACTTCACTCTTCTTTATTATAGTAACCTCTCTTCTTTCTCTGGATTTCAGTCAAAACCAACAGTCTCGATGCACAGGCACCTGACTCGAGGCGACTCCATGGTCCAGTTTGGTAAAGGAATTCCTCAGACCATGGAATCTCTTGGGTGGGTTTCCTCAATGATTTTTGTCTGCAAAGGTCTTTCCTTTGTTCACTGAGTCGGCAGGGCCGTGTCCAAAGGCAGCATCGCGCTGAATCTTTCAGGTCATCACTCTGAGCTCCAGGAACTCCAGGTGGGCAAGTCTTAGGTTGAACGCTCCCAAGCATATTTTTTCTCCTTATTCCTGTGCTGGATCCAGTACATGTTGATAAAGCTCATAAATTCTATAGATATAGGCAATAATCGGAATAATAAAGCTATCATAAACAAAAAGTACTTTCAGCACTGTTCATTTCCTTGTGATGAAAAGATACACATTGCCATTGTCATAGCATTGTTCTCTCTCCCCAATGCTGTGACCTTGGCTCGCATGCTCTGGACCAGAAGCTCCATGGGTTTCATCCTGTCCAGACACAAGCAGCGGGTCAAAGACATGCACAGGAACGACATTTCCGCCAGATCCTCCCCTGCAACCAGAGCCACCCAGACCATCCTAGTCCTGGTGACCACCTTGTGTCTCGCCATCACCTTTCAGTTTGTTATAGCCTCTGTTTTGCATCTCCCCTGGCGAATGGTGAAGATGTCTGCCCTAACTGATAGGGGATTCCCAACCCCCAGTCCTTTTATTCTCACGATTGGTGACTCCCGTGTCTCCCAGGTCTTCTCTGCCTGCACTGCACAGGGAAAACTAACCTCCCTTAAATTGTACACTCAGCAAAGTTCAATCTCATCACTGTCATCAAATCAATTTTGATTCCTCATGACTCCGTGAGGCAGGCCAGAACTGCCCAGTGTATTTCAGAGACTGTAACTCTTTATGGGAACAGAAATCCTCATCTTTATTCATTGGAACAGGTAGTGGTTTAGAACCGATGACCTTGTAGCTGGCAATTCAATGCTTCATCAATTATGACACCGAGGCTCCTCCTCATGTGATAGAATCTCCTAATTATGTATTTTGCGTAAGATTCGGTTACATGTTTATTCATAGCACAATATGCAGATACATGGTGAAATCATAACATATTCATGCATACATTTGATGTGAATGCGTTATTAGGCGTATCAATGAATCATATGGAAAATTGATCTCAAGGAAAAATATGATCCTAATTATAACAATAAGAGACTCATTTAACCCCATAGTTGTTTTATATGATAGTTATATCATCATGCTACTTGCTCATTTAGTTAAAATACATGGAATTCATTATCCTTTTATGGTTAGTCCTTTCATCTTTCTGTTTTGCTGAATTGTATTGGTTGAAAAGATATGCAATGGAACATTGTCAAACAATATTTGATGTTGACAGTTTCAATAAGAGTTTTATATTAACTGTCAAAATGGGTAGATTTGGGAACCGACTTTCCTACTTATTCTGTGGTTTTCATAGTATTTACTTATGAATTATTTTCATCTTCTCCTGAATTATTGGGAATATATCAGAATTTCACCTTTCTCTGTGGACGTTGAAGGTTAATTTTCTATTAAATTTTAGACCTGAAGTTTATAACATACTTTAAAAATCTGATCAAGTTATTGGATACATTGAACATCAACCCGAACAAGAAACATAGTAATATTAATTTGTTTACTTCATTTTGAATAACAAAGGAAATGTGGTAAATGTTTTTAAAATAAAGCTATATATACCCATCTCACATAGATGAATAAGATTGCATCAGTGTGTGTCGATTTTGAGATTCGGTGCCTTGTCCAGTTGCTACTGTTGCATGCCATCCAGTCAGTTCTGACTCCCAGAGATCCTGAGCACAGCAGGACCAAACCTCCTGCTCCTGTGCTGTCCTCGCAGTCATTACTGTTCTTGAACCTACTGTTTCAGCCACGCTGTCAATTTATTTCCTTGGGGCGTTCCTCTTGGGACTGACCTTCTACTTCACCAAGCGTGATGTCCTTTTCCATGTACCAATTCCTTGTGACGACGTCCTTAAAGCATGTGAGATGGTGTCTGGCCTTCCTGGTTTCTCATGAGCACCCAGGCTGTACTTCTTCCAAGGCAGTTGTGCTCATTCTATGGTAAGTTAAGATGCATTCATTAGTCTTTACAACACCACGGTTCAGATGCATCAATTCTTTCTTGGGCTTCTTATTCAATGTCCAACTCTCACATACAAAACTATGGAAAACTCATGTCTTGCATGAGGCACCCCTTAATACTCAAAGTGACACCTTTGTTCTTCAAGATTTTGTAGAGGTCTTTCTTGTGGCAGTGATTTGCTCAGTGTAATGTGTCTTTGATTTCCTAACTGCTGTCTCCATGAGCAGTGAGTGTGGGTCCACACAAGACAAATTCTCGACAACGTCAATATCTCTCTCTCTATCATGACATTACCTGCGAGCCCAGTTGGGAGGATTTTTGTGTTCTTTACACTGAAATGTCAGCCTTGGCCTTTCACAGCAAGTGCTTCCAATTCTCCTCTCTTACAACAAATAAACTCGTGTCACAGATTTTTAAGACATCTTTCTCCAATTCTGAAACCACATTCTTCTACATAGAATCCAGCTTCCTGATGATTTTCTCAGCATACAGATTGAGTAAATTTGATAAGAACATACCATCATAATGTACATCTTTCTCAATTTTAGACCATACAGGATTCCTTTGTTCTGTTCTCAGGACTGCGCGTTATTACTCTGTGCGGTCACAACTGTCCTGGCATCTGATAGCATACATTATTTTAAATTCTCTGATGTTTTATATAAAGAATACATTTCACTATAAAATGGTTCTTACTTGTTCCTTAAAATATTATTTATTGTTTTGATTATATGGGTATTTTTTTAATTGTGGTAAATAAATGACTAACAAAACATTTGCCATCTCTACCAAGTTTACATGTACACTTTCATGGCATTTAATATGTTCTTCATGTTGTCCAGCCATCATCATGACCTACCCCAGACAGAGTTTTCTACCTTCCTGGACATAAGCTAGTTTTCCCTTAAATCTTGTGTCTCCCTTTTCCCGTCCCTCAGCCTCACACCCTTAGTCACTTAATACACTTGTGTGTCTAAAATCTTACATATACTTGATAGTTCAAAGAATTGCGATCATTCAAGATGACTCATTCAAGAGTCCATTGAGACTGATTAGTTTCACTAAGGATAATGGGAAATTAAAAAAATAGTTAGCTTTGATATTCTTTTATTGAAAATCTAGCATCTGCGATTGTCTTTTCCCCCTGTGCACTATGAGCTGTAGAATTTAAATTAATGACCTCAACTCCTAATGTTTAGGAGACCAAATGGTCAACAACTTTAAATAGGGTTTTCACGGTGGATTGTAGCATACCAAGCATCATGAGGTTGAAGCAGAACCAGGCAGCTTTTAAATTAAAAATATGTATTTATTTTGCACATGGATCTCCATGAATGGAATCGACAGTGACAGCTGCTCACTATATCAAAACGATGAAAGACTATTTAAGCAATGGCACAGACGACTCCACCGGGGCAGGGGCGGGGAATCAGGATATTGAGCATCCTCTAAGAGAACATGTCACTGTTACCAAGCATTGTTCCAGATGCTGGATAGGTAGAGAAAATCGGTAAAGCCTATGCATTCCTGGAGTTTTCATTAGCTAAATAGCCAAGGGCAGGCAGGTGACGCATGGTGCTAGAATCAGAATCACAGAATCAGGTGCTAGAGAATCCATGGATTCCACACCCACGAAGAAGCAGATATACTACTCAGGTTCTCAATAAGTTGATGTTTATGACTAAAATAGACAGGTTCTAAGAAGCAACTGAAAAATATCAGAAGTGGATAAACTTTTAATTAAGCGCCATCTATTAGTCCCCCCAGGATCTCAAACAGATTTTCCCATCGGTTTGCCCTGTGGTCCTTGTCAGTGTGCTAGGAACAGAATGTGTACTTCAAACTGTTGGTGCCAAACAGTGAGTATCTTCCCAAGTAACCCAGGGTCCTGAGTGGAAGAAAGGTTTAAATACAGAACGTTCACTTCCCTAGTATCAGTCGCTCTCACATTTATTTTAATACATGGAAAACCATGGGTATCAGATTAGAACTGTGTTTCACTGGTTTAGTTTTATAAATAATTAATTGTGGTTTTGATTTACACAAAAGTTGCGATTTCTTTTTTTTTTAAGTTGCGATTTCTAATCAAAAATCTCACCACAAATTTTGCATTCTTCAGTTTCTCTTTATAATCAATCTTCTGGTTTTGAGGGCGGGACTTAAAGAGTGTTCACCTCTTATTTTATGATGGGAATATAACTTAGTTTAGAAATCTAATTAAGAGAATCATAGTTTGTCATGACATAACTTAACTAGAAATCATCCATAGCCATGTCCCTAAGAAGAATCCCTCTGACATGTCTAAAAAAGCATCCTGTGATTTGTGCCCCATTTTCAATGATACTTGCTAAGTCACAGACTCAAGTCTTACCTGAGTGTTAGGAATCTGTCTCTCTCACCTCATTAACATCCAAAACCTGCATACCTAGTCCTTCTCTTTGTGATTTAAGGTTTCTAGTAACATAGGGCCTTTGTTGAATTTTTTTCACTCAGTTTGTGACTGTTATTTTGACTTGTATTTGTCTGAAAAACTATTTCAATCAGTCTGTATACACAAAGACCTATGTCTCCCTCACCCTTCCCAGATATAATAAAGCCAGAATTATTTTCAAAGGTATGTATTTAATTTTTTACAAAACAATTTTATCATCTTCAATGTATTATCCATTATACTTAAAATGTTTGAAAAGTCTGTGATACCATTCCTTGAAACATTTTTCAAACTCATCTGTTTGGAAGATCTGACAGCACCTTTCAATTTTTTTTCCTCACCTCTTCTGTGTTATCCAAATGCTGCCCTTTGATGTGCCTCTTCTTTTGAGAAGACAAAATGAAGTTGCATAAAGCAAGGTGAGTAAGGCTCATAGAGCAAGAGAGACATGCAGATCATTGCCAAGAACTGGTGCACTGAGATGGTTGCGTGAGCACGTGCATAGTTGTGATGACAAAACTATTCCTCTGTCTTCAGAAATCTGGCCTTTTGCCACACACTGTTATGATATCTTTTCAGAACCTCTAAATAGAAATTCTGATTAATAATCTGACCTGGTGGAACACATTTCAAATGCACTACTCATAGATATTATCATCGCTTTGTGAAGATGACAGGTGTCCAGAATGAGGTCTGTCATCAATCATCATATCAACTTTCTTGAAGCAAGAAAAGCTCTGGTACACTTGGGTTTTTCCTGTAACTCTGCCCTTGTAATCTGTGTTCAACATCACAACAGTTTCTGTGACATTTCTTTTCCAGAGCAGGAAAAAATTTCACAGATGTGCTCTGTTCTCTTAGTTTGACATTCACACAACCAAAACAGGTTTGAAAGAAATTACTTTTAAAAAAATGATTCACTGTGACTAGAGAGAACCTTTCCAGGCTATGCCACTGGGTGCACTAACTCAAGAGTGAGTTGATCAACGGGAGCCCAGTGTGGAAAAATGTGAACCATGAAAGTTCTTCCCAGGAGAGCTTTTTCCTGTTTCTGTTCTTGTTTCGGAGGGCGCTCCCTCACATATCCTGTGAGAACACGGGGAGTTTAACAACACGGGAGACCGGCATTTGGAGGAAGGATTCCCTGCTCTCCTTGCTCATACATGTGCAAATAAAACTTAGAATCTTTCAGATCCACTTGGTTTCTGTGATCTGGCAACTGTGACCAGTTTAAAATATTTTTCTATAATTTGTAAGAGTTTGTGTAGGTTTGGTGTTAGTTCTTCTCTGAATGCTTGGTAGAATTCTCTTGTGAAGCCATCTGGACTAGGCTTTTTGTTTGTTTGTTTGTTTGTTTGTTTGTTTGTAAACCCTAGATAATCTTGGACATTTCTTATTTTGCTATGGACTTGTTGGGATTCTTGACATCCATCAGGAGTAGTTTAGGGAGGGATAGTTTTTCCAAGTATGTGTCCATGTCCTCCAAGTTGTTGAATTCATTGAAGTACAGGCCCTCATAGTACTGTGTAATTTACCTTTTGATTTCACTAGGGTCCATTGTAATGTCCCCTGTTTCATTACTTACCTTTGATTTTAGTTTTATTCCTTTCTTTTATAGTTAGGTTTGCCAGCGTTCTGTTAATCTTTACAAAGAACCAACTTTTACCAGCACTAATTTTTTTTACAGTTTTCTTGTTTTCCATCTCATGAATCTTGGCCCTGATTTTTATTATTCATTTTCTATTGCTATTGTGGAATTGTCCTGTTGACTCTGTTCCAATTGCTGTACGTTTTGTGTCAGCATATCCCTCATAAATCTCTCCTCCTTTTTGAAATGTGCATGTATTGCTATCAAACTTCATTTGATAACTGTCTACAAATCCATTCTTTCATGAGCTGTTTCACAGTTTTATCATTAGATTTTAATGATGAGTAGTAGTCCATTTTGTATATGTATCAATATTTATTTATTTATGCTCTGATTCGCATTTAGACATTTTTCCTTCTTCCTATTGGGAATATTGTGCAGCGAACACGGGTGTGTACGTTTTTTGCGCGGTGTCCCTGAGTCCTTTCAGTTATTGTCCACGTAGAGCAATTGGTGAATCATGTGGTCCTTGTATTCCCAGCTCTTTCAGTAAACCTCAAACTGCTTTCAAGAGCAGTTGATCTACTTCACAGTCTTATCGAATGTTATCTCGGCAGCCTCTCTCAAATCTCAACCAAGCTCACTGCCATGGAGAAAACTGTGACGCATTATGATCCTCTAGGACAGGGGAAAATTGCAACTGTTTTATGGGGCAGAAAACCTCATTTTTCTCCCAAGGAAAGGCTTGTGGTTTGGAATGGTTGACTCTGCACGCCATGTCAAAACTGCCATGCCAGCTTCACCATTTGCTATTTTCTGATTTCTTGCACTGTGTTCTCATTGGTTACGTTTTTGTGGACTATGTTGTCAATGGCTGGGTGTTGTTTTCATTTCAATTTCTCAATTGATTAATGTAGCTGGAGCATTTCTTCATGTCTTTTTTTGGCTGCCATAATGCTTTTGGTGAACTATCTGTTCAAGTTCTCTGTCCTTTTAATATTGGGTTATTTTTCTTTTTCTTGTTGAGGTCTTGGCATTTTCTTTTGATTTTACACATTTGTACTTCATATGTCACTGCCAATGTCATTTTAGTTCTTGACTGCTGTTTCCAATGACATGACTTATATTTCAACCTTTACTTTATCTACCATGGTGTGATCTACTGGTGCAATTGTCAGGATTGCCATTTCTCTACATTGACTTGCAATCCCTCTGAAGGTTGCAGTGTTTGATCTTCATCAGCAAAGGCTTCTCCTCACTTTCAGTATGTACCATTGTGTCATCTGTGTAGAAAAGGTTATGAATAAGCCTTTCTTCAAGCCCGATGCCATGATCTTCTTCATACAGTTTGGCTTTTCTGATTTTTTGGCCAGGGTGACCCGATTACTACTTGTAAACCAGTGTTAAATACCTTACAGCATTATTGCAATACTATTGGTGGGGAGCATTTGTAGACTGTGTTTTATAACCATCAAATCCTGGAATTTTTAATTGGAGGGACTCATCAATTCTCAAATCAAATCATTTCACAAAATGTCTTCTGAACACTGCAAGAGGTGTATCAATAATATTTGGTAAATAATGTCTTCTTACAAATGTCTGTTTTCTTTAGCATTGAGTTGTGAGTCCAGTGATTTTTTTTGGTGTCACTTATGGGTATCATGATCTGTTTATAGCTGCATGTTGCTCAAAATTCTTCGTCAGGGTTTTCTCTGATTACCTTTCTCTGTTGAGAATCTCAGGATGGTCGTGCTATGAAGATGAGAAAAGATTTTTGTGAAAGTGAATTCAGGGAGAAGAGAATCTAGAGAGATGTCAGTCCAGCAGGTCCTGATCCCTCCAGTGTTGAACGTATCAAAACCCCAAACACTTCCATGCTCTCTTTGGAGATATGTGCTAACATCATTGAATTAGTTGGTAATTAGCAACTGGGGGACAAGTTCCTGAGATGTTTTCCTCTCCTCCGGATATTACTGTCAATGCCTCAGCAGGTGAAACAATAATTCCTGCTCTGTGGGGAAGAGAGTACACAGGCTCAAATACTCAGAACTCCGCATGTGGCTGTTTCCCTCACACACTTGCCCTGGATGCCGTGACCATCACCCTGTGTGGGCAGCAATAAGTGTTGGGTGAGTATTTTCTATTTGAATCTGAGAGACAGGGTCTATAAGGGAGAGAGAATGAGGATCTGGGGGAAAGATTGTATTTGGTAAAAGAAAATTCCTGGAATACAAACTGTTCCAGAGTAACTGAGTATGTAGAATCAAGACCTGACCTTGGGCTGACTTTTAACAGAGTTATGAGTCAATGGACTCTCCCTCAACTCCTGATGGTTCTTTGTGTCAGCCACAAGAATAGTAAATTTTTGTGTTTTATCCCATAGTGATGCATATCAACTGAGGTTTAGGTTCTTTAAAGACTGATTATGAAACAATATTAGATTGAGTTGATTGCTCAGGCTTCATAAGAATTGTCAGGATTATTGGACATGTGCCAGCAATCTTTATTTGTGAGGCAGGCAGGATGGATCTTATTCTAGGGGAATGATTGAAGACTCAATAGATGTAATATATCTGAGAGGTTTCTGCTAGCATCTAAGTGGTTTATCTAATTCTCATGTGCAATTCATTAATGGAAACTGGCAACATTCCGATTGTGTTCATTATAGGGAGATGATTTTACCTGTTATCTAGCAGCATTGAGAAGGAAAGTAAATTGATAACAATGTGCTTGTACAGCATCCTTCAAGCTCATAGTCATCGCCTACTACTATATCTTCTTGAAAAGGGTTGCATTACCAAAAAACAATGGCAACAATTTATAGAATGGCCAAGATGCCAATCCGAATATGTATTTTCACATGTATCTATATTTGGATATATTTTACAAATCTCACTTCAGTGATAATGTACTTAATTTAAATAGTAGTCAGTTGGTAAACTGTTTGCAGAGAAAGTAGCAAGGGTTTACATTCTACTTCCCATTTTATTGCAACTTACTCGTCTTTCATGTCTCTGAGTTTAGGACATGGCATGACATTATTCAATAATTGCTGTGTTAGGTGCTCCCTGCCATAAAAAAGTGTCATCTTTGCACACCCTCATACTGAGCCAAACTCAGACTCTCATGAGCCATGCCCATGGGGTGGGTTTCAGTAGCCTTCTGCTGTCTGCACTGAATCTGTGCCTTCTTGAATTGTTTAAAGCTTTATTCAATATTGATATTGGCTAATAGAGTAAATGTTTACACAGCAGTGGACACTCATTACAATCAAAATAAAGTCAGCAAGGTAAATCAAAATGCCACATTATTAAAGCAAGGCTAAATGTAGTCCTGGGTTACTGGAAGAACAGAGATAACTCTCACAGTCTGGTTCTTCCCGTGACTTTTCACACCAACAACAGTTTCCTGCAAATGAGTAAATAAGGTACAAGGGGTTCACCTAGGGAATGGGACAACCTACTTATCATGGAAATAAGGCACATGCAAATCTTGTGGATGTAGCTGATACGAAGAAATTATATGGAATGCACACAGAGTCTTGGTCAGTTTTGCCATCCATGAGGTTTAATGTCCTAAGGCACTTCATTCTGTGAGTACGTTCTGTGAATTTTGTATGACCATTGCAATGAGTAGTCAAATTGAGTAGATAAATAGAAAAGGCTGTTGGCAAGATTGTTGGTATCAGAATTGGTATAAAACTTAGGACAGAGAAGTTCATGAGCAACAACACATCATTCATTTGGAGCCAACCCTGGGCTCAAGCTGTTGGTGATTTAGCCCGGTGAAATTTGAGGAAGTCAGATATTGCTGCCATCACCTCCACACCATACTTCACACTTGCGGAACAGAGCCTGGTTAGGCACCCAGGGTCTTTGTAACTAGCTTGGCCAGGTGGATGTTCATCCTCTCCTCCTAAACAGCATGGCACATCAGACTAAAGGTTCTCAACCTGTGGAGCGTGACCCCTTTGGGGGCCAAATGACCCTTTCACAATTGTTGTCTGATTCATAACAGTAGCAAAATTCCAGTTATGAAGTAGCAACAAAAATAATTTTATGGTTGGGTGAAGACAACCTGAAGAACTGTATTAAAGGGTTGTGGCAGTAAGATGGTTGAGACAATTGACTTAGACAATTCACTTAACCACTCTGCCTAAATTGTCCTTTCCTCTATAATAAAACAATGGTAGTACCTGTGTTTGAAATTGATGATGAATCAAGGAGTTATCATATGGATGATCTCCACAGCAATAATTACTACATAGAAAGTGCTCTTTAAAATGTGTAAACTTAATTCTTAGGAACCTGTGCAGGAATGAACACACCTTATTCCATGGGTCTATGTGAGAATTAATGGTAGGTGTATAATTCTGAATTTCAGTTGACATGATACACGTGGTCCATGTCTCATCCCTCATTCAGAACTCTCTGGATTATCTGAAGACAACGATCTTTCATTAGAAACTGAGAGAATGAACTCCAGAGATTTGGCATTTGGAATATCTTTCTTATTGCAGACTACATTTGGTCTCCTGGGGAATTTCTCTCTTCTTTGCCATAGTATCTGCCTTTACGTCACTGGATGCAGGTCACGATCCATAGACTTGATTCTCAGGCACCTGGCTGTATCCAACTCCATGGTCAACCTTGCTGGAGGAATCCCCCAGGCTATGGAAGCCTTTGGGTGGAAGGAGTTCCTCAATGATTTTCGCTGTAAAAGTCTTAATTATGTTCACAGAGTGGGCAGGGGTGTGTCCATCGGCAGCACCTGTCTCTTATGTATCTTCCAGGCCATCACCATCAGTCCCATGAACTCCAGGTGGGCAGACCTCAAGGTGGCTTCTCCATAGTCCTGTGCTGGATCGTGCACATG
>PVJH01025157.1:0-31946 GCA_004026705.1 Nesogale talazaci
ACTGCCATTGCAGTTTGAGCGAAAAAATAAGTTTATAGAGGTCCCCTTTGAGTCAGCCAGACAATATTGGCAACAAAAAAGAGAAAGGGCTCGAGCCCCATGCCAGGATCTGGACTCTACAACACAGGGCAAGCACGTGAGGGGCAGTCTGTGTACTGAGGTAGTTTCTGTCTGATGAGAGTTAAGTGCCTGGGATTAGAAGCATCGATTGGATTTCACGAAGGCTTCAGATAGAGACCAACAGTCCCCCATGTTTCAATTCTATTTAGCGTGAATATTTGTTGAACTAGTCAACTTAAAAGATACAGTAATATTATGATGGCAGCCTGTCACTTACTGGCCTCCCCAGCTATCGGGAACAGAAGCCACATCCAAGAGAGGGTGAAAATGCATCAGTGA
Organism: Nesogale talazaci; assembly: GCA_004026705.1. Taxonomy (NCBI): domain Eukaryota; kingdom Metazoa; phylum Chordata; class Mammalia; order Afrosoricida; family Tenrecidae; genus Nesogale; species Nesogale talazaci. The sequence continues at coordinate 400 of PVJH01025157.1, forward strand.
AGTGAACCCCCCTCCCGCCACACACACAGTGTCTGTGAACTTCCTGGTGGGGCTACAACTAACAGCCAGTTACCAGTGGCTGTGTTGAGTCCATTCTGATTGGTGGCAGCAACATGTGTGTCAGAGTAGAGCTGTGTTCCAGAGGGTTCTCAATGGCCAGGTTTTCCAGAAGTAAATCCATGGTGGGCTTCAACTTCAGACCTTGTGGTTAGCAGCCAAGCATATTCACCCCTTGCACCATCGTATATATAGATAAAACATTTACCAGCTCCATAGTCTTCAGAGATACAGCTCAGTGACTTTAAATATGCTCCGCATACTATTTTTTAATAGTTGTATTGATATGAAACCCACATGTCCTACATCTGCTGTAGTTAAATCACTTATTAAAAGAGTTGTATATACAGCATCACAATCCATTCTGGTGCACTCTCCCCTCTCCTGCATTTGTTTGCTCTCTAATCCAAACCCACCCGCACCCCCACCCCCACTAAACCACTGCATTGGTTATTGTCTCTCTGCTTCCATTCCTTTTGGGCTTCATGAACTGGGAAACTTCACAGACAGTCAAAAACAAAATGAAACAGAAAGAAAAAATTTTAAGATGAAAACAGAGTAAGAAAGAAAAGACTACCCACAATATTAAAATAAACCAGAGAGAAATTTTCTGTTGAGGAACGAGTGAGAAATAATTAAACTTTGAGCAAACTCAGATAGGGTTAAGAGGTCAACTGATCAGGTTTCATTTTATATCCAAGTTCTATCCACCATAGTCCTCTGTCTGACAGTAACGCAGTCTGAATCTCTAGCCTGTGGCTAGAGGGGATCTGACAGAGGCTTCATCTGACTAGATAGATAACCTGCAGATGGATTCGAGGCTCCCACCACTCTCCATAGCCTTCTACAAACTGGGTGTTCACACTTTAAGCTCTGATACTTTTCCTTTCGACATATCTGGATTTTTTTTTTTATCCGCATCTTTGGATCCCCTGGGCAGGTTTGCTGTTTCAATGTGGATGTTCTAGTTAACTCCTCACATAGGTGACTGCTTGTTTGGGTATATAAGCCTTTAAGACCCCAGACACTATTTCAGTTGATAAATGAGCACCCTCTGCTTTCTTCACACTTCAGCAGGGTGTTTTAACCATCACCATTGACTTCCTGATGGGATTTCCCCCCATCCCAGGGACTCCATCTTACCTATACAAGAACCTATTTATCTTTATACATGCAAACCTAATCCATTTACCTGGTTGCCCACCCAGTGGTTTACAAGTAGGAAATAGAAGAGGTAGTAAATCTGCTTAGTGTGGTACTTAGCTGATCACTAATTGCCAGATGGTCAAGGCTGGAGACAAAATTTAAAAAATAAGAAACAACACCCAAAACAAATGAAAAAAAACAAACTGCTGCAGGTGAGTTTCACTACATGAAGATGGATTCCTAACTCGGGCATCTGAGGAACATGCTCTCTTGATCAAAAGTAATTGCCACTTGCCACTTAGTCCATTCTAGAGGTTGAGGACTAGTTAGGAGTTTTCAAGAAAGTGACCCTTCAGAAGCAGATTGCCAGGCCTTTTCAGTGCACCTTCAGCCGACTAGCCAAGTGCTTCCTCACTTACACTACCCGTTGGGGAGACTCTTAATAAGGACCCCAAGTTACCAAACAGTGTTAAGTAGAATATACTGAGTCTTCTTCACTTATTTTCTTTACACTTTTGCATTGTTATTTAGGTGAAGGCTTACAGAGCAGATTCCGAGTTTTACAATTCACAATTTGTACATATTGTGTTTAAACTCATTTATTTCAGTCGCCCAATGTAACCATCTATCACTTATCCCCCTTCCCCCTAGTTTTCATGTTTGCCTCCTTTCATAACCTTCTGTCCTTGGATAGTTGCTGTCTTTCCCTCTCATGTGGTTGGTATTCTAACATGGCGTGAGTCCATGTCCGTACTGGAAGGGTGAGCAAGGGCCATAGTCTTGGGCAGGGTGCTCACTACGTCGATGTCAATCTGCTAGTCGATGGCAAATGTAGTGTGAGTAGACCACATAAAGAAATAGACGTAAGCCTATCATCAATCCCGTCACTTAATTGATACACAGCACAGCCAGTCAGATGCAATCTTAGGTGTCAAACATTTGCGCAAACAACAGCACTACGTGCAGAAAAATTGGCAAGTTAAGTAAGTTATCGCCAATTTTTAGACCTTGGTTTTTTATTCCTCTCAAACATAAAAAGTATTCAAATGAGTGGGGGAGTTGGGCCAAGGAAGACGACAAAAACATCGCTTACATACGGAATGGGAGATTTTGACCCTACAAGCCGACATGCAGCTGAAGTCCAGAGCACATGACTGGTTCTAGAACTTACTTGCAGAGGGAAAGTACCCCAACATGAGACAATGTGCTACCTCCTTGACTGCATTATTCGGCTCTACTTAGTGATGTAAATCAGCCTTTTCCCCCATATAAAGATCTTGAAGACCAAGGACCGTTCCACCCTGACCGATGATCATTTGGAAGTGTGCTTGAGACTGACTGTCAGCAGCTACTGTCCAGACTATGCATCCCTGGCTCATTCCATTCAGTGCAAGTCATCAGAGTCAACTTGGGTCATGACAAAAAAAATGCGTTGTGTTATGCAATATGGACTCATGCGATTATGCAAGGTATATAAACATACATTGTACATATAAAGAATTCTCAAGGCACTTATGAACAAATGTAATAAAAATAAATATATGTTTTGCATTTTTGTAGTTGGTAGATCGTTTTGGGTTCATCATTTTATAAGTAGCTCACGTGCTGAAAAAGAGTGAGCACCCCTGGGCTTGAGGGTCTCTCCAGGAACACCTGATGTGATCCTTTCCAGAGCATTGGTGGTGGGAGCCAGAAACCATGTAGTTCTTCTATACCAAGTTCTCTTTGATGAAAAGAATTGACAATTTATTTGAGAAACTTTTTATGAACAGCTAAACTTTAAAATCTTGGTTTTTAAAGAGATTTGAATGTTGGTTGTTTATTCCCTCGTGAAAGCGCTGTGTAGTTCTCTGGGTTACTTGTGTCAACCTCTATGCAGCACCTTCAATTCTAATGGTACTGGATGAACGAGGGTTCTGTGTACGATCCATTTGGACTCTGTTTCTAAAATGAGGATTTAGAACAAGGAACATTGTCAAGGTATTTGTTACAGATTCTCCTTAACTAGCATATAATTCTTTCTTTTAAAAAGCTAGTTTATCCATTTTAAAATGTTAACCTCTCTGATATGTTTGACAGGAAATTCTTCCGACCTGTAAAAATATGTTCTGTTTTATGTTTGTTGAATCCAGGTTCAAGACTTTAAGTGATAAATCAAGAGAAACAAAAGTAAAAAGCAAGCCCAGGTAAGCTTGTGTTAGCATATTATTCACTGCACCTTAAATTTATTACACCTTTGGCTATATTCATATTAATGCTCGTATACGTACCGTAATGTGTTTTAGATCTTTGGAGTGCACCTGACTTCAAAACAGCTTACTGATGCTTTCTAAAATTTTATAATGACATTTTCTGATAAAATTGTGAACTACATTTTAAAATAAAATGTTTTGTGTTTTTTACTCTATTAAAGTCAGTGAACACTGCTTAATAATAATTAATCATTTGTAAAACTTTTTTTTTTGTAGTGAGACAAATCTGATTATTTAAAAATGTATAGATTAAGAGCAAAAGTAAAAGCCCTGCACGTTGGAAAAAGCAGATTAATAATGAAACCATTCTTGGCAGCCTCTTTAGCTGTTACCAATTTTATGGTAACCCAGGGGCTCGTTGTGTAGTGTTTCCATTTTTTAAGGTAAAGCATCTGGCCTCGAAATGATGGGCGTTGATTTGTTCTTAGTTTCTAGCATAGCATGAAAGTGCTTATCCTAGACTGAAAGCTGGCTCAGGCCAGAGTCGCTCTAGACTGTATTAACTTTGAAGCCACTCATCCTCTGCCATCAAGTCCATGCAGACTCACTGACTCCCCAGGACAGAGTCGAAGTGCCCTTTGGGGCTTCTGAGGCTCTAAAACTGTTCCGGAAGCAGAAAGCCTAACTCCCTAAGCCACCAGGGCGCCTCACTTTAAAATAAAACAGTGCAATTTTTTAAATACTTTAGATACATTATTGCTAATTTTAAGATATACAGGACAGGATCAAAATTCATGAATGCTACTTGATTCCACCCCCACCACCTCCCAGCCCCGTTGGCCCAAATCAAATAACATTAACAAAAGTAAATACTTCTCTTGCCAGGACTGTCCCGTGTTTGTCAAAGTACTCTGCTGGACTAGAATTACTTAGCAGGTAAGTGTTCACATTCGAACATTACACAGTACCTGTAATTGCTTTACCATTTGACAGATAGCACAGAACTCTTTGCCACCAAGTTCATCCCAACTCAGAGCAGCACCCCTGTAGGACCGCCCCGGTGGGTTTCTGCTCCGTCCACCTTTGTGGAAGCTGACAGCCCAGCAGGTAACCTACCACCCCACTAGGGGGCATCCCAGAAACCTACACAGGAAGGAAGGGGCCAGATTTTAAGCCCAACCTGAGCATCAATCTTCGCTTTATTACGTTACTCATGCTTGACATTAGGGAGCCTATTTTTAGATAGAAACTTGAGGACAGCTACATTTTACTTTCATGTGGTGCTTGCAAATTGTTGATTCTTTTCTTTGAGGTTTTTTTTTTTAAATCATTTGATGAGAACTCTTACAGCTCTTATCACAATCCAGTCATCCACCCATTGTGTCAGGCACATTTGTATATATGTTGCCATCATCATTTTCAAAACATTTTCTTTCTACTGGAGCCCTTGGTATCAGTTCATTTCCCCACCCCACCCTCCTGTCCCTCCTCCATGAGCCCCTGATAATTTATAAAAAAAAAATTTTCATGTCTCCCACCCACTGCTTTCTCCCTTCACCCACTCTTCTCATGTCCATCCCCCCTGGGAGAGGGTTATATGTAGATCATTGTGATTGTTTTCCCATTTCTCCATTTCCCATTTCTCCCCCACCTTCTCCTCACCCTCCTGGTCTTGGTACTCTCACTGATCCTGAGGGGTTTATCTGTGCTGGATCCCCTGTGTTTCGAGCTCTTACTTATACCAGTGTACATGCTCCGTCTAACCAGATTTGTAAGATAGAATTGAGGTCATGATAATAGTGGGAGGAAGCATTAAAAAGCTAGAGGAAAGTTGTATGTTTCACCACTGCTGTACTGCACCCCGACTGGCTCGTCGTCTCTTCTCTTCTGTAAGGGATGTCCAGTTGTCTAAAGATGGGCTTTGGGTCTCCACTCCGCCCTCTCCATCAGTCACATTGATAAGATTTTTTGTTCTGGGTCTTTGATGCCTGATCCCGTCAACATCTCATGATCACCAGGCTGGTGTGCTTCTTCCATGTGGGCTTTATTGATTCTCAGCTAGATGGCCACTTGTTTATCTTCAAGCCTCTAAGACCCCAGACACTGTATCTTTTGATAGTTGGGCATAGTCAGCTTTCTTTACCACATTTACCTGTATACCCACTTTGTCTTCAGCGATCGTTTGAGGAAGGTGAGCATCACAGAATGCCCAGTTATTTGAACAAAGTGTTCTTGTGTTAAGGGAGGACTTGAGTAGAGGCCCAATGTCTGTGTGCTACCTTAATAGTTAACATATAAATATATGTACATAAATCTATTTCCCTATCATGTGAAAATATTTTTCCTATGTACATGACTGTATTTAGACCTCTGTAAATGCCCTTGGCCTCCTAGTTCTTCCCTCTATGTCCCTTTACTTTCCTCTTGTCTCACTATCACTAGGCCTTCATTTTCGGCCTTCATTTGGGTTTCAGTAATTCCTCTGGGCTCATTGTCCTTGACAAAACCCGATCAGACACCCTATACCATCCTTGCCATCAATTTTAGATCACTTGTTCCCTTGTCCTTGAGTTTGTTGACACCCCACTTCTTTTCCCCACCTCCCCCTCTCCCCTGTCTCCCGGGAAACTTCAGTCTCGTTTTCTCCTCCAGGTTGTTTATCCTGCCTATCTTACCTAGATAGACATGCAGAGACAATAATAAGCACAATAACAAGACCAAACCAAACACAACCACAAAAGAAAACAAAAAACCAAGAACAAAAAAAAGCCAAGCCTATAAATAGTTCCAAGTCTGATTGTTGACCTTTAGAAGTGTTTTCCAGTCCAGTCTGATGGGGAGCCATGCCCTGGCCCCACAGTCTATTTTTGGTATTCCCCAGAGACTTCATTGCGCTGCTTCCCTTGCTGCTCTGTTACACACCCTTAGTGTTTCACCCCGGTGTGGTGGGATCAGAACAGGTACATTGTCCACACTGTCTCCAGTGTTGGCCTATAACACTGTATGTCAGTGTGGGTTTGCACCTCATGGTGGGGCAGGTCCTATGGTCCGCTCTGTGCATTGACTGCTCTGAGCAGGAATATTGGCCTCAGGGCTTGGTGGCCAGGGATCTTTGAGGGTCTTTCACTTTTCATTGGTTAGTATAAAGACCATTCAGCCAGACCGAGCCCTGGTGGCATAGTGGTTGAGTGCGGGACTGTGGCCCACTGGCTTGGCAGTTCAAATCCAGCAGCAGCTCTCTGGGAGCAAAGTTGGGCCTCCCACTCCCACCAGAGTGCAATGATGCCCACAAAAAAAAAAAAAAAAGAATGACCATTCAGCCTTTGAGCACATAACTATTACATTTACCGGTCAATACTTTACTACACAAGTTATTCATATTCAGATTTGGGGTTTTGTTGTTGCAAGAAAATTGATTCTGGATTTGTAGCTTGAGTAACTTCATTTCTCTCTTTCATACTACTTTTTCTCCAGACCGTTCCTACTGTAATTCTATTGTGTAGATAGGCAGATTAAATGGAAAAAGATAGTTTTCCTAGACATAACAACAAAAACACAAGCAGCAAAAGAGGGTTAAATTTAGCTTCACTAAAATGAAAAACCTTTTTTGTTTCAAAAACCGCCATCAAGTGAAAAGATAACTCACAGAATAGAGGGAATTATTTTGAATCATATATCTGATGAGAAATTTGAACCAAGAATATAAAAATCATTTTGACTGTAAAGATAAATAGCTCATTGAGAACATAGGCAAAGATTTAACTAGACTCTTCTTTAAAAATTGATAATCACCATGTGATCCATCAGCTTCACTGCTAGGGGCAGTAGTTAACCCAGGAAATTGAAAACAAAAATTTGTAGCCAATGTTTCTAGTGGGTAGTATTCATGATACCCAGCAAATACAAACCATGCAAATTTCCATCAACTGATGAATAATGAAATGTGGAATACTGACCATGCTACAACACAGAGGAAGCATTGAAAACGTTGTTGTAAGTGAAAGAAACCAGCACAAAAGGTCAGTATTCCATTTATCTGATGTGTCCAGAATAGACAGATCCATAGAGTCGAAGTAGTTTAGTGAGTGGTCAGGAGTTGAGGGGAAATGGAGAATGAGAATCACTGCTAATGGGTATGGATTTCTTTCTGGATGATGAAAATGTTTTGGAATTTGATAGTGATAATGGTTACATAATCATGATTATGCTAAAAGCTATTGAATTGTACACTTTAAAAGCATAAGCTTTATGATATGGGAATTGTACACCATCAGGCTATTGTAAAAAAGAAAAGGGAATTTGATTTAGGTTTACTGTTATATGGAGTTCTGGGCTCAGTACCACACCATCTGGCAGATAAATGATAAAGGCAGAAGTTACACTGCTTTTTCTTTTCTCCATTTATTATACAATCTGTTCCAATGGTTATCAAACTTCCTAATGCCACGACCCTTTACTGCATACAGTTCCTCACACGTGGTGACCCCGCCCCAACCATAAAAGTATCTCTGTTGCTGCTTCATAACTGTAATTTTGCTACTGTTACGTATCAGGCGACCCTTTGTGAAAAGGTTGTTTGACCCCCAAAGGCGTCGCGACCCCCAGGTTGAGAATCGCTGCTCTATGCTGGCATTTTGCTGTCTTTTTCCTGGTTCTTTACCGGGCTTCATTATATGATTGTTCAATCTAGACATTTTTCCCTTGCCTGAAATGACAGGTGCTTAATTTCACAGAATTTTTTTGCTTGGTTTTGTTAAATGGAGACCCATAGGGAATACCTTTCAAAGTACAATAACATCAAAGGACTCACAGAAGAATTCCATCACTTTTTTTCTTAACAACCGTTTTGTTAAGTTTTTTTTTTGTTAACACCAAAGTTGTTCGCCTTTTAGTGGACCACCATCGTGACCCTGTGCAACCCGGACTACTGTGACCACGCTGGTGGCAGTCAAGGCGGGTGAGGGTCACATTGCCATTTAGCTTCACCATTTTCCACACTCAGCCCTACAAAGTGTAAACTTTTGATAAGCTTGAGCTAGCTAGAGAGGCTTGACCAGGTTAAATGTCGTTATTGATTGATCAATAGTTTTATTGGCATGTAATTCACATATCATACAGTTTAGTCATTCGATCATATTGAGTTGTACCGTCATCACCACAATCCATTTCAGAGCGTTTTCTTCTTGTACTCCCTGTCCGCTTCTCTTCCTCCCATCACCCCCTCTTGTGCCCCTCTTAGGTAGTTATTAATCTAGTTGCTGTCTCTTTAGATTTACCTATGCTTGATTTCATATACAAAAAATCTAGATGACACAAACCACAAAACAGAAGACCTCAAGAGGAAAGAAAAGAATGCTGGAAATATTCAAAACTGGATTAACTTTAAGTTGTGTCAAAAGGGAGATAAACGATAACTGCATCTTTACTGCTTTCTGTCTGGTAGCAAGACTACTCATATCCCTAGACTATGTTCAGATAGGATTCACCAGAGGCTTAATCTATGTGGGGTCTGTGCAAACAGATTTTGAGTTTTCACTGTCATCCACAGCCTTCTGTAAACAGGGTGTTCACAAGTTAAGCTCTGGTAGCCATTCCCCTCTTTGGATTTGGCTTTCACTGTTTATGATCTTTGGATCACACAGGCCTGCATGATTCTTCCATGTGGACTTGTTGATGCCTCACTTAGATGGCTGCTTGTTTCAGACAAGCTTTACAACCCCAGATGCTATTCTTTCTGAAAGCACCATCTGGTTTCTTCACCACACTTTGCTATAGCACCCAGCAATCTCTTCATGACAATCTATGCCATAAGAACTTAATGAACTTACTGCTAGGACTTCATGCCCCAAACCCATTCTTAAATCTATGGTTTATCTGTGTATCGCACATCGGGTTTACTTTAGGGACATGACTATTATTTTATGGTAGAGGATACTATAAATCGCCCCCTGGGGCATAAGGTAATTGTATTGACAGTGTTATTAATTTGGAAGTTAAAGTGGTGATGGGAAATGTAAATGACACACATATAGGCCTGTTTTTCAGACCAAAATACATGAATTGTTGATTTGTACAGATTGAACTCTTAAGTGACTGGATACTATACCAACCTTGGTGGATTAAGTGGTAGGGCAAAACTTTCAATAACCTTCATTTACAGAGGCAGAACTCTGTCTACTAGACTGATACATGTCATAAGAAAGCAAGGAGAACATCAGAATAATAAATGTATGTTAGTCCCAGACCACCATTCATTGACCTTCCTCAAAAGCAAGGGAACCGAAACAAAGTCTTGACAGCTGCCAATTCTGTAGCCTCGAGTGAGCAGGCTTCATCATCGTGTCACGCTAGGGCAGTTCTGCCTTAAGTCCAAGGGAGTAAGTCAGATCCTTATATCTGATACAGGTGAGTTTGAGGTAAAGCCCATCTAACTTTAATGGGGTTTTTACATAAGGACATAGTCTAAAGTCCCAGTCGTCTATAGCATAAGGCCTAAATGACCAAGGGTTGAACAGAAGCTATGTCAAAAGTCCAATTAGACTTATTCAGACATATTCTCCCCTTGAGATGTTATATAAGTGTAAAGTGTTTTCCCTCCAATAAGAAGTTACTTCACCTAGTGTACCAACCAGTAGAAATGTAACTATCTTCTCTAAGACATGCACGCCCTCTCCCCACATTCTTTTTTTTCCTCCCCTCTCCCCCATTCTTGATTTGAATTTCCAGTAAGGTTCACTTACCACTCTTGTTGGAGTGTCTTGATTTGGGATGATCTTAACACAGCTTTGTATCGCCAACTGAAGGATTTTCTACTTCTTTCTCTCCCTCCTCCCACCTTGAGAAGCTGACTCAGCTGAGTTGAGGTCTACTCTTTAGAAGTGGTTTTTAAAATGCACCTGTAGGCACTAGGCATGCGCTTTACCTGGTTGCTTGGGAGACCAGTGTAGAAGATTACATACCCTGAGAGCAGAAGCCTGCCTCCTCCTTGGTGCGTGTCCTTGTGTGACAGACTCATACTGTCGTTGCCCTTTGAGGATGGACTAACCTCACTCAGCATGTAATGGTTTCCAAGGCCATCCACATCAGGAAGTGTTACATCACAGCTTTTTTCCATTGTGGCTATGTACTGTGTCCGTTCTTTGACTGATGGGCCTTGGGCTGTCTCCAGCTTCTTATCATTGTGCATTTGCGCTGCAGTGAGCATGAGCGAGCATAAGTCTGTCTGTGTTGTGCCTCTTCCATCTTCGAGGGGTCTTCCCAGCAGAGATACTCTCTCTAGTCTCAGTTGTTCTCTGTTGTGCCTCCACACTGATTGTGTATGTTTACAAGCCCATCAGCAGTGAAGGAGTGTCCCAAAGTCTGCACACGCTCGCCACCCTTTGTTGGTCTCTGCTTTTGTTTTTTTTTAATTGGGCTATCATTGGGGGTGGAAGGTGATACCGTCGTTTTGATTTGCATCTCCTGGATGGCCAGTGACCGTGAGCACGTCCTCATGTGTTGGTTAGCAGCTCAAGGCCTCTCCTTTGTGCTTTGTCTACTCATGTCCTTTTCACACCTTTTCATTAGATGCACGTGTTTGTTTCTTATTGAGATGTTGCACAGTTCTGTTTTCACAGCAAGCAAAACTCACTGCCAAGCCAGCCTCTACTGGATGCCAACACATAGTGACCTCAGAGGCATTCTGGGGCTCTCTCTGCATAAAATCATGCTGTCCGCAAATAGTCTTTTTCTTTTTGCATATAAATGTTACAAGAAAAACATGGAATATTCTTTACATGACTCACCAGTAGCAACATTTACATGGTGATTATAACAATGTAACCACTGAATTAACTGAGAGTTATATTATTATAGGGGAAAATAGTAATAATCACACTGAAGGAAATGTAAAAGTGCCCAGAAATCATAACAAGAAGCTGATGCATGAAATCAATAAATTAAGAAGTAGTAGGACACACATTATTTAGAAATATGATAGTAATATTAAAATAAATTCTCAAAAGGCCATTGTCAACTAACCACCATATGTCTAGCTCTGTCTCCGAGTTTCACTTTTAAGTTTGTCCAATTTTAGTCCCTTGATTTCTTCCTCATGTCTAGTGGTTCTGGCTCACATTTCCAGCACTTAAAATTCTCGCATCCACCCCCTGCTCAGCTGTGGTTTCTCCTTTTACTCTTGGTGAAAAACTAAATAAACACACGCAAACACAACCAACCAAGCTCACTGTCATTGGGTCAGTCCTGACTCGGAGTCATCCTCCAAGACAAGGTAGAATTTCTCCCGTGGTTTCCAAAACTGCAGTTCTTTATGGAAGTAGAACGCCTCCTCTTTCTCCTTAGTGTCCCTGAACTGGTGACCTTGTGGCTAGCAGCCCAGTACATAACCCACCACTCCACCAGGTTTTCCCCTTCAATGCATGTAAGTGTCTAATTTTTAAGAGGCCCCAGTCATCTAGTTTGTTTCTTGGCGTTTCTGTGTTCTGTTATGTTGGGTCGTGTTTTGATATGATGTGTTGATGCCACTGTTTTGATGTTGATGATCTTTATAGTTAGAGGTTTTATATGTAGGTCTCTGGTGTAGATGGAGTTCATCTTTGTATATGGTGGGAGATATAGGTCTTGATTCCTTTTTCTGTAATTGGGTAGCCAGGTTTTCCAGCATCGTGTGCTAAATGAGATTTATCTTTGCCATCTAATAAGTTTCCATGACATATGTACTTCTGATTAGAGAATTCTGATAGGTAGGATTTTAAATGACAGGAAATCATGTTTTATGTCAATAAACTATGAGTAAAAGCTCAGAAATTTTACTGTTTAACTTTTCCTGTTGAAATAATTTTATACTTTACAGAACCGTTGAAAAAATAGGATAAGGAATTCCAAATTCCTCATTGTCAATATTCATATAACTATAGTACAATTATCAAACTAAAAACTTTGATAAATGCATGTACAGTTAGACCTCCAAGAGGTACGAATGGTTAAGACTTCATGTCACAGACTTTGAGCATGTTGTCAAGAGAGACCATCCATCCCAGGAGTAGGACATTAGACTGGGTAAAGTAGAGGAGTAGCTAAAAAAGAGAAAGGCCCTTCTGATGAGATAGGTTAACACAGTGGCTGCAACCACTGCCTGAAACATAGGAACACTCATGAGGGTGAGGCATGGCTGGACGGTGTCTCATCCTGTTGTACATTAGGGTTGCTCTGGGCCAGAACTCTTTGAATGGCTCCTCTGATAATCAAATTTCAAAGATCTTTTAGATTTCATCAGTGGTCTCACTGACACCCTTTTTCAGAACCAAGATCCAGCCCGGAATCACACATTGCATTCATTGTATTTGTTGTCTGGTGGTACTGTCATGAGTGTACATTCATTTTCTCAAAGTTTAAGAGCTAGGTATTCAAATTCAGGATGCTGGCACTGAGAGAGGGCTCCTTTGTCCACTGGGGCAGTTGGGGCAGAGACTCTTCTCTTGGTTTCCCTAGGGTTCTCCGAATTCCTTGTAGATTGTCCTGTGACATCTTTTTTTTTAATTTTAATAAATCATTTTAGTGAGGGCTCTTAACAGCCCTTATAACAATCCATTCATTCATCAGTTGTATCAAGCACATTTGCACATATGTTGCCATCATCATTTTCAGAATATTTTCTTTCTGTTTGAGTCCTTGGTATCAGCTACCCTTTGCTTGCTGGTTTAAAACACACCCTAAACTGACTGGCCTCATTAACATAGCAGAGGAAGCCTTATTTCCAAATGGAGTAGCTGTCATGTCCTTGGCCGCTATTCATTTCTCATCCCTTGTCTTCCATGACCTTGACACTCTGGAGAGAACTGGCCAGTTATTTTTCAAAATGTATCTCAGTTTGAAGTCTATCTGTTATTCTCTCACAATTAAATTCAAGTTAGTGCCTTTTTTACAAGAATACATGAGAAGAGTAATGTGTCCTTTCCAGGGTAACAGGCTTATCAGGACACTCACATGATGCTGGTATGTTCATTATCGTTGAGACCACTTGATTTAAAATGTCTGGCAAGATTCTCCACATTCTCTCTCTCTTTTTCCCCCGTTTTTAATTAGTCTGTATTCTGTGAGTGTAAATACATACTTGCTTTTATTCACTAATTTCAGCATTCATTAAGATTCCTTCCCAAAGCAATTAATTACTGTTGTCTTTACCAAATGGTGAGGAATTTCTATCATGACATTCACGTTACTCAGTGAAATTCTGTAAGGGCTTTCCCTTCTTGACATTTACTTATTTATATCAGTAGGGAGTCTCGATCTCTGTGTTAGTTTCTGAGTTAGACTCCACTATTACCTTTATGCCCTTGCTTAGATTAGCTCAGATTTGGCCCCTTCAAGTTGACTTCTATGGTCTTTTGACATGTCACCATTTCCCCTTTCCCATTCACCTGTGGGTAGGCATTTATGTTCTTTATTCTTTTGAACATATGCTTAGGCCTGAAATTACTGGGTTATGTGGCAGTTTAACTTATTGAGGAACCACCAGACTTTTCCCAGTGGCTTCACCATTTTATCATCCCACCCTCAAGGGGAAAGGATTCTAGTCTGTACATCTTCAGCAGCCACAACTTGTTTTCCTTGTTTTAAATTGTACCGACTTCTCACTGCCATCAAGTCAATGTCACAGTAACCCTATAGGACAGGACAGAACTGCCCCCAGGAGTTTCAGAGACCGTTGTGGTAGTAGAAGGCCCCGTCTTTCTCTGGCAGGACGCCTGGTGGTTTTGAACTGCTGACCGTGCACTTAGCAGCCCTTTCAGTAACCACGCCACCACCTCGTGGAGGTAAAAGGAACCTGGGTGGCATTGTGGGTTATGTGTCGGGATAACTGCAAGGTTGGTAGTTCAAACCCAACAGGTTTCCTTCAGAAGAAAGATGAATTGATCTGTTCCCATAAAGATTTATAATCTTGGAAACATCATTTAGGGCTAGCTGTGAATTGAAAGGCGCCCTAGTGGTGTAGTGGTTACATGTTGGGCTGCGATCCACAACGTCAGAAGTCCGAAACCCCCAGCTGCCCTGCTGGAGAAAGAGCTTTATACTTCTGTTCTCGTGAAGTTTGAAACCCCCAGCTGCCCTGCTGCAGACAAGGCTTTATACTTCTGCGCGCAGTTACAGTCTGGTGAACTCCGGGGGACAGCTCTCCTCTGTCCTGTAGTACCGCTGAGTCAGCATCGGTGCAGGGACAGCGAGGGTTCTGAGTGATGAGGCCAAGTTGACTTGATGGTAGTGGGTCTGGTTCTTTGGGTTAGCAGGGGTGAAATAGGACCTCGCTGCAGCTTTGACTTGCATTGCATTCACAATGTCAAATAGCGTCCCTGTGTTCTCCTGCCTGCTGGTCTATCTTTGATGATATGCTTATTCAGGTCCTTTGCTCACTTTTAAATTGGGTTGTTTGTGGTATGCTGAAGGAATCCTTGATGTCTTCTGAATATTAAATCATTATCAAGAGGAGTGTTTTTCAAATATTTCCTTCCATTCTGCAAGTAGTGTTTCTGCACTTTATTGATAAAAAACCTTTGCACAATTTTTAAAAAAAATTTTGGCGAGATCTAATTTGTGTATGTCATCTTTTGTTGCTTGTGATTTTGCGGTCCTATTTCAGGATCTATTGTCAAAACTTAGGCCCCAAAGAATTACCTTTATGTTTTCTTCTAACAGCTTTATGATTTCATTTTGACATTTAGGCTGTTCATACTTTTTTGGTTAACTTTTGTATACAATGTGAGGTATGGGTCCAGCATCATTCTTTTCATGTGGAAATCCAGGTGTTCAGCATTATGTATTAAAGGGACTGTTCTTGACCCTATAATGGGCTGAGCACTCTTTCCAAAGCTAGTTAACCACCGTTATTACAATACACGGGTCTACTTCTGGACTGTCACTTCTGTTCCATTGGCATAGATGTATCTCTTATACTAAGACTAGATTAGAGGTTAGGTCAGCGGTTCTGAACCTGTGAGTAGTGACCTCTTTGGGTGTCGAATGACCCTTTCACAGGGGTCATCTAAGACCATCAGAAAACACAAATATTTCACAATATATAATTACCTATTTTCTGATTAATCACTGTTTTAATTATGTTTAATTATGTTCAATTTGCAGCAGTGAAATGCATCCTGCATGTCAGATATTTACATTATGATTCATAACAGTAGCAAAATTGCAGTTATGAAGTAGCAACAAAAATAAGTTTATTGGTGGGGGGTGGGGGGGGGGGCGGTGGTCACCACAGCATGAGGGTTGCGGCACTGGGAAGGTTGAGAACTCCTGGGTTAGGTCCATGATACAAAGGCCAGTGATTCCCCCTCCACTCTTTATTCTTTGTTTCACGATTCCTTTCGCTTCTTGGGACCCCTTGTAAATTCCACACTGATTTGAAGATTGACTTTTCCATTTCTGCCATGCAAGCTGTTGGAATTTTTATGGCAATTACTTTGAGTCCATAGATTGCCTTAGCTAGTATCGACACCTTAATAATATCCAATCCTCCAACACATGAACACACAACTTCTTTCAGCTCATTAATTTATTTTAGCAATATTTTATCACTTCCATTATATAAGTTTTTCACTATTCTGCTTAAATGGATTCCTAGGTATTTTATTCATTAAATGCTATAGCACATGGAGTTATTTCTTGGCTTCTGTTTTTCAAATTGCTTATTGATGGTGTAGAGACTTACCGTATATACTCGTGTATAAACCGAGTTTTTCAGCACATTTTTAATGCAGTTTTTGTGGTAAAATTAGGTGCCTTGGCTGATATTCAGGTCAGCTTATACTCGAGTATAAAGATTTTTTTGTTTGTTGATCTTGTAACCTGTCACTGTTCTGATTCCATGTTTTAGCCCTAGTAAGTAACTCTCTTGTAGATTTTTCCCTATGTATAAGATCAAACTATCTGTGAAAAAGAGTAAGCTTTGCTTCTTTCCTGTATCTTTTCTTTCTCTTTTTACTTAATTGCTTTGACTAGTATTCCAGTACTGTGTTAAATGATAGGAGTGGGAGAGAGGTTTTATCTCTTGATCCTGATCTTAGTGAGAAAGCTATTAGTATTTAGCATTGAGTGTGATGTGAGCTTATGGATTTTTTCATAAATGCTCTTTATCATGTGGGGGGATTTTCCTTCTTTTCCTAGATTACTGATTGACATTATCGTGATTTCTGGATTTTATCAAGGGTCTTTTCTGGGCTGATTGAGATAACCATGTGCTGTTTTTCTTTTTTCTATTATATGGTATATACATGGATTGAGACTGTATGTTGAACCCATCTTTCCTGCACGTAATAAATCATACTTGATCATTATGTATCATCTTTTTAATATGCTGTAATATGCTGAGGGACTCAGGTTGCTAGTATTACTTTAAGACTTTTTGCCTGTATAAAACGGATGTTAGTCTATAGTTTTTTGTGTTAATCTCTTTTTCAACATTGATGTCAGTTGCAATGCCAGCCTTAGTGATTTAGGAAATGTACCTTCCCCCCCACCTTTTTTTAATTGGAGCTCGTACAGCTCCTCACACTTTATATATCCATCCATTGTGTTAAGCACATTTGTACGTTTGTTGCCATCATCGTTTTCAGAACATTTGCTTACTACTTAAGCCCTTGGTATCAGCTCCTCATTTTTTCCCCTCCTTCCCCACTACTCCTTCTCTCATGAACCCTTGATAATTGATAGATTATTATTATTTTATCATATCTTACACTGTCTGGTGTCTCCCTTCACCTATTTTACTGTTGTCCATTCTCCCAGGCTGCTGCCTCCTTTTTTTAAAAAGTCTGAAGATTGATATCACTTCTTATATAAATATTTAGCCAAACCCCCACCCCCGCTGAGGCCAACTTCTTCATTTGTTGGAGGTTCTTGATTGTTGAATCAATCACTTCACTTGTGGGTCTTTGAAATCATCTGTTCCTTCTTGTTAATAGTTTACATCTACAAATTTGCTCATTTCATCTGATTTATCTATTTTGTTGGCTACAGTGGTTAATGTCATCTTTTCTCAGGCTAGCTTTAATATCCTCACTTTCATTTCTGATTATAATTTTTCTCTTTTATGTTTTGTTTGGCCAATGATACTCTAGTTTTGTTGAGTCTATTAATTTTGCTATTTCTTATTTAATTTTTGCCCCAAATTGTGTTCTTTGTTTCCTTTTGGTAGTCTTGATAGCAGCTCTGGAAGAAAGAGGGTCAAAGGGGATGAAGAGGGACATCCTGTCACTGGTTCTTCTTCTAGTTCCTCAAGTTGGGCAGTTAGGTAATCGGTTGATTTGAGGTTTTATAAAGTGGACATTTATGGCTGTAAATTTCCCCTGAGTACTGCTTTTTCTTCATATCATACTGTAAGTTTTGGTATATTGTGCTTCCTTTTTCATTTGACTATAAATATTTTATGGTTTTTTATTTGTCTCCTTACTGATTAATTAGTTTAATTTTTAAGTATTTGTATATTTTTCAGTTTTCCTTCTATTGTTATATTTTCATTTCACACACTATGGCCCAGGAAGACGGCTGTGGCCTTTTCAGACACAGTGTGACTTGTCTTGTGAACTGATTTGTGCCCTGTCCTGGAGAATGATCCTTGAGCATTGGAGAAATATGTGTATTGTGCTATTGCCTGGTATTGTACTTCCATATCTGTTAGGTCTAGTTGGGGTTTAACACTGTTCAGTTCCTCTACCGATCTCCCTTCTAGCTATTCTGTTATCGACAAGGGTATATTACTGAAGTCTCCCCATTCCTTTTATAGTCCAGTTCATCTCTCTTCGTATGTCTTGGGTCTCTGATATTAGATACATATTTTTATAATTTCTGTATTATCTTGAGTCACCCTTTTATCATTGTAGAGTATCCTTGTTTCTTCCCACAGACTTTAACATAAGCTGTGTGTGTGTGACACTAACATAGCCACCTCTCTGGTTACTGTTTCTTTGGTTACTGTTTGCATGGACTCCACCCCGGCCCCAGCTCCCAATTCCTTCACTGTCACCTTCTGTGTGTCTTTGTCTAGGCAACATGCAGGTGAATTTAAAACCATTCTGCCACTCTGTCTTGTGATTGATATGTTTAACTTACTTGCAATTAAGGTCATTATTGATAAATGACTCTGTGTGTGTGTGTGTGTGTGTGTGTGTGTGTGTCCATTTGCCAGGAATCAGGATCGATCAGCATGCTGTCACCTCATTTTGTCAGTAGTTCGTCTCCAAGGGAAGTGAGTCAAGTCTCTCTACTCCAATTGGGAAATACTGCGAAGCTTGCCCACAAAGAGGCCTCATTGACTATCTCCAGATTGACAGGCTAGACTCCACCCCTACACTCCCAATCATGAAATTGATATCAAGTACATGACCGCCACAGAGGGTTTCTGTCCGTCTGTCAGGCAGCTCCCCAAACAGAACAGATACACTAATCCGTCCACTGGCAGATTCTGACCTCTCACTTCACAGTTAGAGATCAGGAGCACTTTTTTCTGCGTCGGAGAAGCTTTCAGGTGGCCTGTGTATTTGGTGTTTGTCCCAAACCCAGTAAGAGCTCTGGTTTGGACCACACTGAAATTCCAGTCATAGAGGCCCCTCCCAGGATGCTGAGAGCAGACGCAATAAGCTGTCCACCAGTAAAATCTTCAGTGTTTACTTTGGAGCCAGATTAGATCCAGAGCCCTCCCTCTTCTGCAGGAAAGTGGTGTGGTAGCTGGGACTCCACTGCAGCCATTTGGGATCACAGGGTGGAGACAAACTAGGTAGGATGCAGAGTAGCAATGATGAAACATACAACTTTCCTCTAGTTCTTCAATGCTTCCTCCTTCCCACTATCATGATCCCAATTCTGCCTTACAAATCCAGCTAGACCAGAGAATGCACACTGGTACAGATAGGAGCTGGAAACATGGGGAATCCAGGATACAGGATCCCTTAGGGAGCAGTGGTGAGAGTGATGATACCTGGAGGGTGAAGGAAAGGTGGGGTAGAAAGGGGGAACTGATGGTAAGGATCTACCTATAACCTCCTCCCTAGGGTACAGACAATGGGGAAATGGGTGACAGTGTGAGATATAACAAAGTAATAGCAATTTCTACATTTTCAAGGATTTATGGGGTGGGGAGCGGGGAGGGAGGGGAAAAGAATGAGGAACTAATGCCAAAGGCTTAGATAGGAAGCAAAGTTTATGAGAATGATGAGGCAACGATGTACAGATGTGCTTGACACACAGTGGACTTAAGGATTGTGGTAAGAGTTGTATCGGCCCCCAATAAAAGTATTTAAAAGAACGAAAGAAATAAAAAGATCTTCCTATCATGTAGAATTCTCTCTCATCTAGCTCCAGTTTGTTGCTTGTGGTTGCCCCGGTGTGCCTTCTCACAGGATCAACTGCAGATATCACGCTGCTCTTCTCGATGCTGGGGTAGACGAACCAGAATCTTCCACCTGTGTACCCTAATATCTTCCTGGAAATGCTCCTCTTAAAAAAAATGTGTGGGTTACATTTTCAATTATTTTTACTGTTTTTAGGTATGAAGACACTTGGGCTGCACTTCACAAAAGAGCCAAGGAATGTGCAAATACTGGAGAGGTGAAGAATATTCTCGTCTTATGCCTGTGGGAAATTTCATTTATTCCTCTAACTGCTGGGGGGTTTATTATAAGCTCCTGTTAAAATGTTTTGCCAGCTATTTGAAATTGATGATGAAGCTCCCTTAAGGAAAGCACATTTTAATAATGTCATAGTGAAGTAATCTCATTTAGTTTGGATAGACTTAGGTCAGAGGAGCCAGCCTTCGCCATTAACATTACAGGTTCGGTAGGCGCAATTGCACGGTGGTAATTAATTATTATAGTAAAGTCGTAGAGAACATGAGAAAGAGAGAAATAATGGAGTCAGACACGTTTCATGGTAACATGCTCACCTCAGCCCCACTTGGTCCTCCATGGAGAGAGGAGAGAGAGCTTTATTACTAACCATGGATTTTTAATATCTTCCTTGGGATGTATAAGCTCCAAACTATAGGAAAAGGCTTAGGTTCCAGGACAGGGTGGTGCTATAGGTAATAAAAGAGGTAATCTAGGGGCATACACCTAATTGGAGAGGAATATTATTGGGGTCTTCATTTGATAAGCTGTGTGGCCCTAAGGTTGCTGGTGGCGGCAGCCTAACCATAATTGTCCTTGGGGAGTGACCCACTTCCTAACAACAGGGAGTCTGTCCTATCTTTCGTGAGAGGAGAAGGTCTCTGGAAAGCTGAAACCTTTAGGGAAAACAAGGAAGCTTTTGGCCTCCCTCCAGAGACTTCCTAATATTGGCTCAATATTATGGAGGAGATAGAGTTGTGGAAAAGGCTTTTCTTTCCCTGACAGACTTAATGATCACTTGTAAATGATTTCATGTGCTTTTAATTTTTATGAATTTGAATGTAATGCTTTCCCAATGTATAGAAACTCTAAGATGTAATCTCCTTGCATCCGTTGGTTTAAGAATTTTATATTCTTCCGTCAAAGGCAAAACTTTGCTCAGTTTACCTAAACAGTTTGCTTAAGCAACAGCAATAACAAAAAACCCACACTGACTTGAGTCCATTCTGACTCATAATGACCCTCCATAGAGTTCTTGCACCTATAAATCTTGATGGCAACAGATAGCCTCATCTTTCTCCTTTGATGCAGCTGGTGGGTTTGAACTACTAACCCTATGGTTAGCAGCTCAATGCTTATCTTAAATTATAAAAATAGGGAAACAAGCAAACAAAAAAAATTCAGTGGTACCCGCAGTTCACTTAGAAGAGCTGTTCATACGTTCTGTTTGTATGATATGTGATGATTTAAAGTGATTTGTAATTTTAATTTGATAACTTCATGTGTTAGGCTGGGTGCTCTAGAGAAACCGATCACTGGTGCTTATGTAAACATATAAGAGAAACATTTGTATTAAGGAAGTGGCTCACACCCATATAGAAGTGGATCGGTCCAGTCTGACTCAATTCATGGATCAGATATTAAGATGGAGGTTTCTCCTGATTTGGGTAGCTGCTAGGGCTGATGAACCAGGAAGCAGGAATGTCATAGCAGATGCGGGTAAACCCAAATGGCAAATGGCAGTCTCCTGATGGCTCCCAGAGTTGACAGACAATGTGATGCGTCATTTGCTTAAGTCCAGAGAAGCAGAAGCCAATTAGCCATAGACGAGATACATACAAGAAGAGAACAGAGAAACTTCGCAGCGTCTACTTACAGATTACGTAGGCAGCACGCCTGAGCAAGCATCATCGCGCCTGTGGCCTGAGCAAGGGGTTACTTTCCGCCCAGATCTTCCCTCAGCTGCTGGGCTTCTCCCAGCAGATCCCATTAGGTTAGATCACATCATTGGGCGGAGGCCTCAGCTACTAAACTGCTGAGCATCCTCAGCCAACCAATTTGGTACACAGCCCGTCAACGTGTACTTTAAATGTTTTAAACTGTTTCATGTTCATTTCTACAGAATTTGTTTCTCTCTAGGAGACTGGTGTAATTCTTTTTTGTAATTGAAACAGACTTCATTTATATCTGTTAGTGAGGCTATAATTGATATATAGAACATGGGGAAAACATATGGTAAATCTGAGACGTCTAGTGTTTCTCTTAGGAAGGACTTGAAAGAGCTGACTTGTGTTCTAGCAATAAGGCCGAGTAGATATTTGAAAATTCTACCCCACTATCAAACACTTAAATACTAGAAGATTTAAAACTTTTAATGCACTAATCTCACAAAAGAATATGGGATTTTCTAAAGGCTCCCCCCAGATGGGCAGGGAACTGAAATGAGAGTAGTTTAATCAAAACAAAAATGTGGAAACTGGAGTGGAATATTAATAAAGATGTTGAGATACGTATGGTAGGAAATTTTGAATAGCTAAATTTGCCTATAGGGAACAATCCGAGATTGCTGCATAAATGATGTACTTGGACCTCTGATGTGGCTTTACCCCCAGTGAAAAATTACACTGGGGGAAAAATTCAACTTGCTGGAAATTGTCAATAAGGAAACCTGCCTTCATAATAACTTGGCATATATGTACTCTCGGGATTTCTCACCATGACTTGGTTTACATGAATGAGACATTCTGATTTAGATCCTGTCAGATGAAGGAACCCCTATATCAGTATGGAAAGGTCACAGCTGACCGACTGTGTTCTTGGACACCAAACAGAACAAGCACAAATCTCCATGAACCTTTTCTTAAGCTAGTCTTCCTCAGGATTCCCATGGATTAATTCCACCAAATGTGAATCTGGGATTTTTTTTTTTTAATTACTCAACACACAGGGAAACAAGCCATAAAAAGTATGTGTCACTAGGACCCAAAATTCTGATTTAGAACCACACAAGACTTTAGATATTGTACTTTTAGTTAGACACTTTTAAATTTGTTTGTGTGAAATGTTTATAGAGACAAAAGGTGGACTCAAATGCCTACGGTTTAAGAAAGTATCAGACATTATTTTCAAGTTCACTGAAATGAGTGACTCAAAGAATCCCCTTAGATTATAATGAAGAATTAGAGAAGAGCCAAAGAAATTACCCAGGAAGCACCTCTGAGATTTGAAAAAACAGAAAACTTGAAAGCAGAATAAACAGAATAGACTTTTAAAGTGATCTTTACTTAGCAAAGCAGGGTTTCTACAATATGGCCAGTTATCTGTAAAGTTACAGTTTCACATTGTTTAACCTAGTAAACATTTTACAAGGAGAAAATTTGGCTGGAGATAAATGGTTAAGAATTTTCCAAAAAAATGAAGATAGGCAAATCTTTAGACTCCAGCAAATAAGATAAGCGGGAAAGCACACCTGGGCATTTCATAAGGGAGCTGCCAAAGACCAGAAGTGCAGCTAGAGAGAAAAGACAAGATCATGCATTTATAAAGATCCTGCATTTCACCGTGGACATCACTAACTTGATAAGAAGGAGAGTTAAGGAAGGACAGTTTTCAATGAAAAAGAAGGTTTTCTATCAACCAAACTCATTCCATTGAGTCCATTCCAAAACAGAAGCCCTGTGGAGGGTTTCTGAAGCGGTACATCCTTATAGGAGCAGACAGCCTCATCTTTCTCCCACCGAGCAGCTGATGGGCTTAAACCATCAACCCTGCGCCTAGCAGTCTAACACACTTGGACCTATAGGAAGGGATGTTTTCATTGGGTGTCATTGAACTGACTTCCACTCACATGTACAACAGAAGGAAACACCCCAGGCCTTGTGTCATCCTGACAGTTTTTGTTTCGCTCGAGCCCACTGTTGAGCACACAGTTTCCACCCACCCCCTCAAAGGGCTTCTCTCGTTTGCTG
The DNA here is from genome assembly GCA_004026705.1 of Nesogale talazaci. Taxonomy (NCBI): domain Eukaryota; kingdom Metazoa; phylum Chordata; class Mammalia; order Afrosoricida; family Tenrecidae; genus Nesogale; species Nesogale talazaci. The sequence continues at coordinate 24,148 of PVJH01025157.1, forward strand.
ACCCGCTGCTGTTCCAAGCGTGATGTCCTGTCTCAGGGACTGACGCTGCTGGATCAGTACGTGAGATGCGCATTCACCATCCACACTGGAAGGAGCCTTCTGCCTCCACTTTTTCCAAGACAGACTCGTTGGCTGTTTCGGCTGTCCCGTGGGTTTCTGAGACTTGTAAATCTCTGTGGGAGCAGACAGCCTTCTCCTTCTCATTTCAACCACTGACCTTAAGGTTAGCAGCCTTGGACCTCACCACCACCAGGGCGCTTTATCCTACTCTTAGAGGTCTGTAAAGACCTCATGGCAATAGCATTTCTATGCCCCAGATTGACGAAAAGTGCAACTCCAGGCAAGCCTGCTGTCAGCTGCTTGTAAGAAATGATGTGGTTCTCTCTCTAGTCTGGGCTGGAAAGCAAAAGGGAGTATTGGGGAGAGTGCAGAAATAGACAGCTTTCTAGCCTGTTTACTGTAATATAGTTCCTTTATTCCAAGTATTGGGAATTCCTAGGATATTAAAATGTTGAAACAGCCATTCTGCTAGAAAATTCTCCCCTTTATGTTAGTGAGATTCAATATGAATTCGTTGCATCTGGATCCCAACTCCTAAAGAATCTTATTCTTGAGATGTGTCAATCATTCTGGGTTTTTTTTCCTTTAATAACTGAATGTTGAGCGCAGACATTTACATATGAAACTCTAGTGTATTTACTTCTGCCATATGATGAATTTTGAAATAAAAAAAATTGTACAGATGTGAGCTCATGCCATCATGACCTCTTCTGGTCCTTTCTAAATCTTCCTCTGGGCCTGCCCCCCACTCAACCGTGTGAAAACCAAAACAATTGTCTGGGAGAAACTGAGGCCTGTCATTTTCTTTCAGTCTTCAGGAAAAGAAGTTAGAATTACCTCAGGCTAGGCTAGTATCACGCTACAACCCTACTATTAGGAACACTGCCACATATTTCAAGTCCCTTTTCACCCCATTCTCCTTTCCCGCCACTGATCAGTTGTGTCAAGAATTCCTTCATAGCTAAGGTCCCTTTATGTAATAAGTTTTCTCCTTGAAATGTAAATGAGCCACGGTATATTCTAAAAGCCTTAGAGAACTTTCCTATTAAGAGAATTCCTTTTGTACAGCTTAGACTTGCCTGTTAATTATGGTTTGTGTTTGTTTCCTTTTCAAATTGTTAGTGGTAGTTTCCCCCTCCCTCCCACCGCCTTCTATCTGGATTTTCAAATGCCTGGTTTACTTACAAAGAGGGTATACTTAGAAAGGATTTCTCAGGTCATTTTGAATCTCCTCCCCTCTGGGTTGAAAGGCAGTGACTTCAGCAACAATTTGAAGTTGCCAGCGCTCATCTCAAGCTGGTTCTTTTCCCAAAGAGAGACAGTGTGTTCGCGTGTAGTGGAAGTTCATGATGCTGACGATGGCCATGACTTTGTGCCTCACCTCTCCTCCGGCTTTCTCTTTCTGCCCCGGTGCTGCAGCTGGTGGACAGTGAGGTGGTCATGCTCTCTGCACACTGTGAGAAGAAGAAGACCAGCCTCAGAGAGTTACAGGAGCAGCTCCAGCAGCTGCCAGGCTTGATAGCCGATCTGGACTCCATGACCACAAACCTGAGTAAGTCCTCTGCTTCTTTGCCTGACTAGTAGAATCGAAGATAATTGGGTGGAAATGGGGTGGGATTTCAAGCTCCGTAACTCACTGCACTGCCAGAGTGGATTCTGAATCACAGTGACCCTGTAGGCCAGAATAGAAGTGCCCCCCATTGCGTTTCTGAGGCTGTAAATCTTCATTGGACAGAAAGCCTCATCTTGATCTCTTAGAGTGGCGAGTAGGTTTGAACTACTGACCTTGTGGTTAAACAGCCTGATGTGTAACCCACGACATCACCAGGGTTCCCTTTCAAGCTGCAGAAGAGCAGGTTAATTCTGGGCTAAGGGGAATTTCTGGGAAACTGCCAGTTCTAACTGATTTTATGTTCCGATTAACCGAGGAGTAGACAAAGATAAAACCCGATTTACTGAACTGTAAAGATAGCTTCTAAAATATACCAGGAGGTGTAGTTACAATTGTGTTGATTCTTAGGAGTGACTTGTTGTTTTTGGTGGGCATCCTTAAGGCTCACTTCATTTAAAAGGATCACCGTATTAAACAGAAGGGGCTAGGATGACTTTGTCCTGGCTGGCGGCTGCGCCCACTTGTGCTCACTGCTGTGGCTCCTCGCGGTCCCTGTCGGCTGTGACTTCCTGCCTTGCAGCTTGCTGCTTTCCCCACAGGCGGATGAAATCCAGCTCAATGAGAGAACGTCTTTGGCTACAGGCGCGCCTCATTGAAGCGTCCGCTCTGTTTTCTTCCTTGTGTCCTATGGATGGGTTATGCTAGGTCTTTTATTTCTCAGGCTTGTTCTCAGAAGATTCCCTTCCTTGTTTGAGATGGCCCCGTCTTAGCCTCTTGTGGCCGCTCTGGTGTGAGACAGAGTAGATGAAACAGCTTTCTCTTGGGGGGTGGGAGAGCCCACGCCGTTTTTGCTACCCAAACGTTTTAAGACCTAAGTGAAGTAAGAGGTGGAAGCCATTGCCACAAGAGAGAGCAAGGCCTCCTGAGCTGATCTTTCCAGGTGAGACACCAAGGGACCAGCTCTTGTTAAAAAAGAAAACTCGCCTGTAGTTTCTGGATGGTGCAGCTGCTTAAGGCACTTGATGGCTAATCAAAAGAAAAGTCAACGTTACTTACAGAACAAGTACGTTTTGGATCACAGGCAAGTTTCTGGGTGTGCGTAAAGTGTGCAAATAGCGTTTGCAATGTCCCTGGGAGCACCTCGCGACTGCTGACCAAATCACGGGTGTTCAGCCCCTCAGAGGCGCCGTCTGCTTCCGCAAGGGGCAGCGCTGGCAGCCCAGTGAAGCACCGCAGCGCCTCAGAACAGACTTGGGGGCGTTGCCTGGTTTTCATTGTGCACCTGAATTCAGTTTGAGCACTTGCCTGCCCGTGGAAAAGTTAGCAGTTTGAACCGACCCCGGGTTAGGCGAAGGGTCCTCAAACTTTGTAAACACAGGGCCAGCTCACTGCCCCTCAGACGGTTGGAGGGCCGGACTTCAGTTAAAAAAAACAACGACACTATGAACAAATTCAAGCAGGAAGGGGGTGACGGCAAAAACACCCGGCGGGCTGGATAAATGTCCTCGACAGGCCGCATGTGGCCTGCGGACAGTACTTGGAGGACTCCCGCCTTAGACCAAGGGCCGGGGATGGGCAGATCCGCTTCTGAACAGCTGCTGCCTATGCGTGGCGGTGTCAGAGTCAGCTCCGTTGGGTTTGTTTCCGCGACATCAGAGTCTGTTAGGTGCTGCACAAGCACGCATCCTCACAGCAACCCAGCAAAAGTTTGCTTTGCCTTGTGGGTTTGTTTTGTTTGGGGGAGGGGGGTATCCCGTGAAGTATCTGAAGTACCAGAGCATTTGAAACTATAGTACCTTAGGGCTTTAATCTGTTGCTGCTCTTTGCTAATGAATGACCGAAGGTGAGCAATGACAAATCAAAGCTAGGAACTCTAGAGGCCTCCAGTGTTTTCCCGGCACGCTGGGACCCGGCGGTCCAGCACTGAGCTGCTGTGGAGTTTAGCTTGCACAGTAGACGATTGTGCAGTGACAGCCGAGCACTGCATGGGACAGACTGGCCAGGGCCGTGTTCTCTGTACCGATGGGCGGGGGTGGGGCGCAGGGAGGATTTTGTGGGTGGGGGTTTCAAACAGTACGTGGGGAAATTCCATGACCTGTCTTTTTTTTTTTTTTTCCCGAATCCCCCTTGTGCTTTCTTCATTTGTGACAGACTCGCGTGTATTTTTAGCCCGAAACTGGGAGAAATGTGTGGAGTATTGACTTGCATTCTCTTGAACCCCCACTGGAGGGTAGTGTCGTCCTGCTGCTTTATCGGACCTTGAAAGAGCAAGCGCTTGCCTTTGTGTTTTCTCTCTCATTTTGTAAGGAGTGTGACCTGCTTTAGAAAGACTGTTGCCCTCGTCCAGAACAGAAGAGTCTTTAAACTTTAAAGAAAGGGTACAGAATGAGCCGATATACTGAACTTTCATGTTGATCTTGATCTCACTTAACCCGATACATGATAGTTTTGTGTCTGTACCAAATTTGAAAGGGCATCTGTCAGGGGTCTGTGGCCAGTGCTTCCTGAACCAGATTATCCTGTGGTCAGAGGAGATATCCCAAAGAGCTGCGCTGACTCCCCGTAGACACCTGTTAGTACACCACGTGGGCCTCCTTGGGTCCATAATGGCTTTGGCAAGTAAAGCTCCTTTACAAGTTCCCCGGTTACCATCAATGAATAACTTGAGCGCTCGAAGAATCTTACCGTGTTTTCATACCTCGTCTGTGTGACCTAATTATGTTGTTAGGGACGTACTGTGGCATAATTAATTAAAGCATGCTTCTTCCCCCTTTACATCAGGGGTTATAGGACAGATAACACATGTTGAAATGAATGGCACAAAGGCAATCCCGAACACCATCCCTCTTCCTCTGGGACCGTCTTCTCTCAAAGATCTGTGAGGCTCTTTTGAGCACGGCTGTCAGACGTCTCCAGGTGAATTGTCATAATCAAATTCCAGCCATCTTTTTCACCGCTCACAAAATGAGACGCATGCTGCAGTCCGAATGAGCAAAACGGAGGAGAGCTGAGAGTTTCTTATAGCTGTCTCTCTCATTGGCCACGAGGCCCACTGCTCGTGTTTTGCGTACATGGATTCTAAGTGGGGTCACCAGGTGGTCTCAGGTGTACCTCGTTTTATAAGCACACGCGAGCAGGTTGTGGCCCGGCCAATTTGCATGGAGGAGGGGTATTCAGAATTTACAGCACATGCGAGGGAGCTGCCGAAAGCTCGTGGAACATTCCATCAGCTCTCACCTCCGTTTTTCTGCTGGCTTTTCAAAGCCCTTTGTATATGCTAGCATTTGTATGCCTTGCCAATTACTAGTATCATTTGAAGAGATCCACTGGGTGGTTTTAGTATAGGAAAGGGAGAAAATGTGTATTTGATAATACCGCCCCCTCTGTGTGTTATTGCTGGCTGCCAGCTCCTTAAAAGTTCCTGTGGAAAGTGGCCGTTGCTTCTGTTACTTCTGCTTACCCATACTGTGGCCTGCTTAGACACACGGGCACTACCGTATGGTCATGTGGTTTAATGTTTTCACATTTCCCTCCTCATGTTTAATTTATTCTTTGACGGAATCTCACGTAGTCTGTTCCAATGTAAATAACATGCACATGAATCATACATTTGTGTTACTGGCTATTCTTTCCAGTTTGACAGTGACGGAATTCCAGCAGAGCTTTTCTGATTGAACGTAATGGAATAGGTATTAGGGGATTTGGAGATGCATAAATAGGGTTTTTTGAGGCCCTACTGATTATTGAGGGAGATGGAAGTACACAGATCACTGTATAACGCCAGGCCGTGGGTAAACCATCTGCAAGATGCAGAGGTCTGTGGAAACTCAGATGAGTAAGCCAGCCCTGTGGGGCGGAGGGATCACAGTGGCCTGAGCCAGAGAAGATCACCTGGGGCTGGACAAGGGGACATGTGGAGGCTGAGGAGTTGAAAGAGACCGCTAAGAACGGCATGTGACCCTGTTTGGCTATCATGTAGCATAATTGAAGCAAAGTAGCAGGCGGTGAGATGGTCAAAGGACACTCTGGCTGTGGGGCGATTGGTCTTTCCTGCTCAGTTGAGGTTTTCACTGGATTCTCAAAGTACCACGTAGCCCTTGAAACCTCCCCCACGGTTGGACATTGTACCCATTTGAAAGGAGAAAATACCAGCGCCACAAAGGGCCCCGACAGTGTCGGTCTGTGGCTGCTTGCCTGCCCAGATGACCGGGCGGTCTGTATTCTCCGTAGTAGACCCAAGTGGATGCCAACCACTCACGCGTTTGCACCTGGCCCCTGTAGTGCGAACAGAAGTGTGAGGAGGGCGGCCCGTACAGACTTCCTCTGTGAAGAACCCACTGGTCTGCTGAGAGTTTGGACTCATTCCCATGCCTGTCATCATGAGCTCTGAAGTCCACCTTCCAAACTAGCATCAAAGTGGTGATGGCTGTCTGTCCACCACCAACAATAAAAAAGTGAACATTTTCCAATATAAAGTAATTATAGACTCTGGTGTATTTTCTTTTTAGAAGAATCATCTTACATCTAATCCCCCTGGCCTGTAAACCCCTTGCTGTTGAGTCAACCCTCATTTATTGTGACCCCTAAGGACAGTGTGGAACAGCCCCATAGAGGTTCCAGGCTTCGCTCGGTCCAGAAGCAGACGGCTGCCTCCTTCTCCCATGGAGAGGTTGGTGGTTTTGAGCCGCTGACCTTTCTGTTAATGGCCAAGCGCTTTCATCACCATGCCACCACGACTCCCTTTTGCCTCGCTCTTAACAAATAAAGAAAACCCCCTCCCTCCCACCAGCTTGATTCCAACTCAGCGCAACCCCCTCTGTAGGGTGTAAATCTGAGGCCGTAAATCTCTACAGAAGTGGACAACTGCATCTCTGAACTGCTGAACTTGCACTTGGTAGTTGAACGTGGGATTGCGACTCTAAGAACATATGCTTGAATATAATTTACAATATTTGTTAGGAAAAAGTGAACATATGACTGATACTTTGATCTTGTAGAGTCCTAGCTCCACTGGTAGTGTTTATATCATGATCATTATTGGGCAACTACATTACTTTAAATGACATTTACGAAACTTAGCTAATCTTCCTGCAGATTTTCTCTGTATCCCTTTTAAAATTTTAAAAACATTTAACTATTAATTCAAGAGTTTCATTCACTGCCTTGAAGTCAGTTCTGACTCACAATGGCCCTTTAGGACAGGGTCGAACTGCCCCGGTGGGTTTCTGAGACTAAGTTTTTACAGGAGTGGGAAGTCTTCTCTTTCTCCCTGGCGGTGACTGGTGGTTTCAAATAGCTGACCTTGCAGTTAGCCACTCTGCATACCAGATGCTATATTAGACACTTTACATATGGGACGTTGGCTTATTGTTTTGTGTCCTATCCCCAGATGAGTTTTCCCCCTCCCAGCTCTCTCTTGACAGGATACAAAAACAGAAGCGAGGAGGTATGGAAACAGGAAATCCAGGGCAGAAATGGCTGTTGCATTGTGGGGATTTCAATCAACGACCTGAAACAAAACGAGCGTCAGTTGTCGAATGGAGAACTGTTCTGCTCAGCAAACCTTCACCCAGTCAATAAACAATTAGAGAGCTCCCAACACAATGATTCGTAGTAAATGAAACCTCATTCCTCCACCCCCCCAACAACAGCAACAACAACAACCCCAAACAAACAAACATTTAAAGGCAGAGCTAGATTTCCATGCTTCAGAGCTTGCGCCTGGCCTGCCCTTGTATGCTAAGGATGACATGCATGCCACGGAAAGACACGAGAAGCTTAGAGTTGATGGATTCCGTGTTCAACGTGAGGAGTCTAACCCTTCGCCACAATCAAAGGAATGCAGCCTTTTAACTACTCCTGTTAGCTATCTTGGCCCTTTGTCACTCAGGCAGAGAACTGGATGTGGCTTTCGTAGTGCCAGTGGGACCAGCTCCCAGGCTGCCTATCCCAGGCAGTTTGGCTCTTCATAAAGTAATGGAAGATAATATAGCGTAATGCCATCGTGCCTAGTTTTACCACATAAGTTCCTCGTGTACTATCAATGCCACGATTCAAATTTAGGCATCGTCTATCACTATTTAGATTTTGCAAATCGAATTGTTTCTGGTAGGCTTTCCCCGATTAC
>PVJH01025158.1:0-31958 GCA_004026705.1 Nesogale talazaci
GAAACCAAAGAGAAATACTAGGTTGTAATTGAATTGATCGCAGTAAATAATCTGGATCAAAAGCCCCAGGACCTCTTCTAGGGGTATGCCACTCCACTCACTGCCACAAAATCAAGGCCAAACTCATACTGACCCCACAGGGCAATGGGGAACTAACTGTCCCATGGACATCCCTACTGCCATGGAGTTGAGGCAGACTCATAGGGACCCTCTGTAAAGGGACCAGATTTTAAGTGGGACACCTTTGACCAGGGGGTGGGCTCGGGGTTCTTGATAAAAATTTGGTCTGCATGGAGCAAAAAAATGTCCACAGAATGTAAAATAGTATTGCAATATATTTATTTAATTTTAAAACACCACAGCACATGGGACAAATTGTTAAAAATTGGGATGTCTGGTCACCTTACTATAGGGTAACTATGATGATAACTCTTTAGGGAGTAGAAACCCCAGCTTTCTCCCAGAGAGCGGTTGGTTGTTTCAAATAGCTGACCTTGCAGTAAACAGCCTAACTTATAACCAGTAAGCCATCAGGATGCTTCATCCCATCCCTCAAAGGGTTGGCATATTTAACAAGTGACACATAGGGGTAGAAATGAGGGAGATGGGACAGGGAATCCCAAATAACCAGTTGCCCTGTCCCATTCATTTCCAGCGGATTACATATTGATGATGGTAATTCTCTTCTCATCTGCTGCGGAAGGGAGACATGATGCTCAAATTCACAGTCTACCTCTTCCGTCATGGCGCGCATAAAGAAAAACTCAAAAAGATCAACCACTAAAGCTGTTTTGCTGCAAACATGGTTTATGATCCTATTGTGTGCAGATATGTATGAGCACAATCTCAGATCATGGGAAATTTACAGTCCAGTTGGGAAATAGCAATTCCCAATAATTTAAAGAAGGAGGCCACCGTACCACCATATCATAGCCAGATAAACAGGGAATGCAATTGGTAGGTTAGACAAAGGTGCAGAGAGAGATCTGTGTCCATGAAGGGTTGGAAAGCTTTTCAAAGGAGAATAAGTGTGGGGTCTTGAAGGGTTAACTGGGTTTAGATGGAAGATGAATTCAGTGGGGGCTCAGACTCATGGCAGCCGTATGTTCAACAAAATAAGATATTGTCCATTCCTGTGCCATTTTCACTATCTTGGCATGCACAACACTGTTTTTGTTGCTGATGTGAATTTCGGGGTGATTTCCACACAGGGCACTTACCCATCTGGGAGGTATTGTAAACTATTCTGTGATTCATGTGGATTCGGTTCACTGACTTTGGGAAGCAGATCTCTAGGCTTTTTTTTCCTAGTTTGTCTTAGTCTGAAAGCTCTTCCAAGACCTGTCTGTGGTGAAGGATCCCGCTGGTGTTTGCAGGATCCCAGTGTTGGCATAGCTTCCAGTGTTATAGCAACCTGCCACCCATTGACAAACGGCCAGGGCAGGCCGCCCACAGCAACAAACGACAATCGGAAGGAAAACCATGGATGGATCACAAGACAATCTGGCTGGAATCCATGACTCACACACACATGCCCACGGCCAAGCGTCTCTGGTGAGCCTCACCCTTAGCCTCAGCCAGTTAGATCAGGCGGGTTGCTGGTAAGCTGCGGAAATCTGCACTAACTCCCACTGCCTCTTTTTTATTTATTGTTCTAATCACTGGGCATAATCGCAGCCAAGCCATTGGAAGATGGTGCTGTGACAGGATAATGGTCTCCGGCTTTGAAAATAATGTCTCAGTTTCTCCGAGGCCTCCTCTTTGACAGCAGGAGACCATTAGCTTGTCACATTCTGCAGCCCTCTTGACATTATCTTTTAATTGCCCCAAAGATCCATCTCTGAGGCAGTGGGGCTGAGATTTCCAGAGTGCCAGTTTTTTTTTTTTTGACTGACATCCCAATTCACTTTATCATCTAACCTCAGAACATTTAAGAAAAGAGATTAAAGGCTTTTAAAATTGGAGAAGAGCATGATGGGAAAACAAAGAGGGCTATGGTCATGATGGCAATGAAAGCCAAAGGAACGTGGCAAGGAAAGCCACCTTTCTGAAGGAACAGATGTGTGCAGCTACAAGTAAGGATAGACATATTATGTCCAATAAAATACTTAAGGCAAAAGTCCAATTTTCTCAACTGAATGTTTTTATAGCTTTGTTTAGGAAAATCATTGGGAGCAGAAGCTTCCCAAGTCCCGGGAATATGGACTCTGTCCTCAACTTTTATATTAGACAGGTGTACATGTTTCTACTAAAGACCTAAAGGGTTATAATGCCCAGCAGAGTGGTCAGATATTTCCTGTATCCACTGAAGTAAAAATAAAAGTAAAGGAGATTAGATGATATTCAGGCTGCAGTGAGGTCAGAGAAAGCAGTTTGGGGTTATGCGCCATTTGAGGTCTGAGAATCAAGGGAAATGGGGCATCCTTTGTGTTAGCAGCTGGGGCTGGTCTGAGAAGGCATAGGCGGAGTCTGGTCAGGCATCTGTGAATGTGGGAGGGGCAAAAGAAGTGAGTCTTCTTCCTGTCTGAGTCAGTTAAAGGTAGGGTGAAGGGTCTTCATCTCAAGAGTCTGGAGAGAAATGACACTGCCGTGAGTCTACACATAAGAGAAGAATGATGGGATTCAATGTCTTTCTTTTCCCCCTTCTTGATTCTGGCCTAGGCTTCTGCCTTCACCATCTTACCAGTAATGAACTTTCCCTTGGGTGCTGTTCAGCAAGTCATTTTCAATTCACAGTGACCCCACAGGTGTCAGAGTCGACCGGCGCTGCAGGGTTTCCGAGGCCCCAAGACCTTCAGAAGCAGCTCTCCACACTGGTCTTCTGAGGGACCGCTCAATGAACTTCTCCTACCAGTCTTCCAGCTAGGAGCCAATACTTACACGGTTTACCCCACCCAGGACTCTTTCAGAAGTCATTAGTGAGAAAAATGAGCTTTGCGTGCAAATGTCTCTGTCCATTTCTAGGTGGACTGAGTCTTCAGACTCACTCACCAGACAAGTTAAGGCCGCTCTTGGAAGAGGTGCATTTTCCTTTCCAATCTCTCCGGAAGTAGTGGATCCCTGCCCCTGTTTCCAATGCACAACAATACCCTGGCCTCCAGCCTCTGATGAAAGGACCCCAGGGGCCGTCCTCTCCCCCACAGCCCCACCCTTTTCCTGTTATTCTCCTGCTCCCATCCGATAAGATGGCTTTTGTCCTTGGAGAGAAGCACAGTTCTTTCCTGTAGGAGGCTAAATCAAAAAGCGTGGCTATGGGAATCACAGAAACCTTCATGAATCAAAAATATAAGAATGTGAAGCTATTCCTTCTTACTTTATCCTCCATCTGGGTCTACTGAAGACTGTCTGCCCACTGTCTGCCCCTCCCCTGAGGAATGCTGAGCATTACCATTGACTCCTGTCCTGATCCAGTTAGATACTGTTCCCTTTAAAAGTTCCTTGAATTTGAGGAACAAAAAAGAAGTCTGAGGGGCAAGACCAGGGCTTTAAGGCAGATGAAATAAGGTTTCTTGGGAAATTCTTACAGGACAGTGATTCCCATCCTTCCTAATGCTATGACCCTTTAATGCAGTTCCTTAGGTTGTGGTGACCTCCCAAGCATAACATTATTTCCATTGCTTCTTCATAACTGTAATTTTACTACTTGTATGAATCATAATGTAAATATCTGATAGGCAGGATGTATTTTCATTGTTACACGCTGAACATAATGAAGCACAATTAAAGCATAGTTATTAACCACAAAAATATGAACTCATATATTGTGAAATATATATATAGGTTTTCCTATGGTCTTAGGTGACCCCTGTGAAAGGATTGTTCAACCCCTAAAGGGCTTGCAACCCACTGGCTAAGAACCTTTCTAATAGGAGAACTTTGAAGGCTCAACAGTTGGGTTATTGCGAAGGGAAACGAATCAAGTCACTTCTGTCATCCACAGCGTTTTTAGATTTTCTAAACTATCCTCTCAGAACGAGCCCTCTATAACTTTGCTGTGAGAAAAACCTATTGAGAATGTTCCCTCCCCAAAAAGCAGCCTCCCCAGTTTTCTTTGCTGACAGCTGGCTCTGCCTTTAGTTTAAATGCCCCAATAGAAGCCCTCAGAGGCCAGTGGTTTTTCCTGGACTCTTTTTGCTTTTTAATTTTTCTTTTTGAAAATACCCTGAGGAACCTAAGCTAGATATTACTTTAAGAACCTATCCACTGATCACAGAGGCATGCTTGGGCATATTTTGTTTGGAAGAAGCCTGTGAAAGTATGGACTAGAATGATCAGAGTAAGGTATTATAATTTACCTTCATATTAATGGTTTTCAAAGATGCATTCATAAAAAGACATGTATAGAAATGCCTCCTGATTTTTCTAAGCATGAAAGAATCCACAAGAGGGATTCCTGACTCTCCTTGATTCATTTATGAAATAGGATTATGGCAGATTTTAGTTTTGGATCCTTATTTCCAAAGGCAGCTTTGTTTTGGCCACAGAGAATGAGGTTGTCCTTTATGGGCTGGGTTTCTGCTCTAGCTGTGAAGGGGGAGTCAACAGATGTGGACTTCAGTCCTAGATAGAGCTATTCATGAGTCATTTATTCGGAAGGCAAGTTAAAGTCTCATCTTGGATTCTTCATTTGTAAAATCAGGACATATGTGTTATCTCACAGTTCCTATGAGAGCTTGGGAAATACCCTGTTTACCTTGTAATGTCAATGCAAATGTAGTGCAGTTTGGTTATCTGAATGCAGTCCCAGTTACTCAGGTAGGCAGAGTATTTCTGAGAGTTTGGACAACATCTTTTCCTCCAGTTCCTACTAAAGCTTAGCATTCACTTTGTTGGAAAACACTGTAAAGGCCCATTCAGTCTTTCCCAAACTGAAACTGGGTCTTAATAGATGAAGAAACTGAAGCCCAGAAAGAAAGTAAAAAGAATCATTCAGTTTAGTGGATCTTTTACTAGCAAGAAAGGACTACAATTCACTCAGAACTTGGGCTACCTGGGCTTGACTCTTTCTCTCCCAGTGTCTTCTTTTCCTCAGTGGAAGCATGATTATTGTGATGGACCTTCAAAACCATGTCTTGTCTAAACCTAGGGAGTGAGGGTCTATTGTGCTGCACCCAACAGCAAAACAGTGATCTTGGTTTTATATTCATTGGCTTGGCATAAAGGTGAGTACAAATAATATTGCTACCAGAGTGCCAGTTCATACACGCACCAGTTTGTTGCAAACCAAATACACGTAAGCTTACCTCAGTATTCAGAGAATGGCTGATAAAAATCAGTAATACACTTGTGTAATTCTTATTGAATTGCCTTAAAAAAAACAAAAGCCCTTCAGGGACTGTCCGATCAAAATAGTGGCTGCCTAGAGAATGTTCTAGGTCTGCTAAATTCAAAGGAGAGAGGTGAGATCAGAACATACAGAGATTGTTCTTCAGGGATTCCCCAAAGATAAGCTTAATAGATCTTCTCGAAGGACACAGGATGTGCATGGAGGCTTATGAAGAAGCTTTAAGAAAATTGGAAACTACATTGGTGAGGAAAAGGCCAGGGGATTTTTGCTGGGGAACTTTTTTCAATCACGACAATGTTCCTGCTCATTATTCAGGTATAGCAAGAGCTGTCCTACAAGAATTATTTTTACTTTCTCATTTTGAAAGGGGAAATTCTATCTTATCCCCCTGGCAATTCTTATATTGTCGCTTCAGACTGCTCTTTGTTCTCCAAACTAAAAAAAAATTTAAAAAGCTCATAAATTGCCAAAACTGTTATTTAAATATGATGTATTTGAAGTATACAGAATTATATGGGGGAATGATTGCAGAGATGAAAACAAGACGTTCATCAATGGATAGACTGAGATGGAGGATATGCAAAGAAATGATAGCTTCAAATTTTGATATACATTTTTTTGTTAACTAGATGATTCTATGAGTTGGCAGCAATATTTTTAATTTAACTTTGTGTTAAAAGGCTTTTAATACTTCACTGAGTTGACTACTTTCCAATCTATTTTCCTGTTTAGGACCTGATAACTCTTCTCTTGGTTCTGAGAAATCTTTCTCTCTGGGACCTTGGAGGGAAAACAACTCAGTCAACAGAACACATACCAGAGATAAGTATTGTCTCAAGATGAAGCCTTCTGGATCATCTTTATTCTTAGATGACTAAGCACCTACTTCTCTGAAATGCACAATTTAATTTGAAGGATAAAATAATTATTCCAAACTATCGTTTCCAATTTTTCTTTACTAGAATTGTAGGCTGAAAAATGGTTGGATTGGCTCTAGCCATCAATGATTGAGTGAATTTGACACCCTCAGTACCATAACAAACCTCGTCATATCCCCTCAAATAAGAGAACTGTGTTAGTCCAGATGGACTGGAGAAACAAATTCATAGACATGCATATGGTTATAAGGTAAAGGTTTATATACAAGAGGAATGGGACATTGAGAATGCATCCCAACCCAGTCTAGTTCAAAGTCATAAGTCTGATATTAGCCCACATGTCTGATACTAGTCTATAAAGTCTCCTTCTGACTCATGAAGCACATGCAGTACAGACATCCTGATGCTGGCAGGGGTCTCCCCTTGACTCCTCATTCCCAGGGTTCAGGGTCCATCAGCAGTGTCCATTGGTGCTAGAAGCATCTCAGCACTGGTAGGGGTCTCTCTGTGGCTTGTCTGGCCCCAGAGGTCTGGTTTCATCAGGGCAAGCCCATGTGGCGTCTCCTCTGGCTCCTCCATTCTCCAGGTATCAGGATTGATCAACATGCTGTCATCTCATTTTGTCAGTAGTTCATCATCAAGAAGACTGAGAGTCAAGTTTCTCTTTTCTAATTGGGAAATACCACGAGATTTCCCAGAATTCTCAGAAGAGAACCGTGCCCATACAGAGGCCTTATTGTGGTCACACAGAGCTACTCATTAGCTCTCTCCAGATTAACTGGCTGGACTCTACTCCTACATCCCAATCATGAAATTGACATCACAAATACATGACCACCACAAGAGCATTCGTCAAAGAACACACAGAACACACAGAACAACTGTTGAATTTGTTTACAGATCATGGTGAATCCCAATAGTTACAAGAATTCTTGGGGAAAAGGATCTAGAATCATAGTTCTTGATCTGGACTTAAAATTATCCACGGAAATTGTAGAAGACAGCCTTCAACTCTCACCATCATCAGAAATATGTGGATAGCGTATTCAAACAGATGTCTGGGCCTCACTCACAGCTTTCTGAGTTAGTAGGTTTATAGTGAAGTTCAGGACCCCTGATATCACAGTGGTTAAAACACTTGTCAGCTAACACAAAGGTCTGAGGTTATGCTTAGCCACTGAGGGAGAGAGAGCAGTCTAGTCCAATCAAGATTTACAATTCTTGAAACCCAATTGGTCTGTCAACTTTGTCCTGTAAGGCCATGATGCTTCAGAATAAACTCTACTGCAGTGGATTTGGGACTTGGTTTGGATGGATGAAAGGATGGACGGATGGATGGATGGATGCCCAAAGGGTTTTCCATTCGGACACCTTCCTGAGTGAAACTGCTTTCACTTAAATAAATCTTCTTACACCAATTTGATCAAAATCCCTGCTAACTGTACCCAATTATCTGTACTTTTTAAAAGTTTGGAGATGATTCCATTAGCAGTGATATCTGAGAACTTTGGAGGGAAGACAACTCCGACGACAGAACTAATACCAGAGGTAGGCACTTTCTCAAGATGAAAACTTCTGGATCATCTTTACACTTAGATGACTAAGCCACTACTTTTCTGAAATGCACAATTTATTTTGAAGGAAAAAAATTAATTATTCAAAAATATTGTTTCCAATTTTTATTTCAACTCTACCCCTTCACTAAGTGCCTTCACTTCAGGGAGCTCTTAGTTGTCATCAAATTGGCTCCAACCACACAGTGACCCTTTCCAGCAACAGGTAACATTGCTTGGTGCTGTGCCCTTTTCATTATCATTGACATATTGGAGTTCATTGGAGTTCATTCTTGTTCAGAGGCTTCAAATGAGAGGACTCACCTGCTCAGAGGCAGAGTGAGGATAATGAGCACGCGGGAGCAGTCTCGAGGTTGCATTCCTTCCCCACTCAATTCCAAGACCAACAAACCCTGAGAGTGGCAATAGATCCGGAGAAACATCTTCCCTCTTCTTGTCTAACTGTCACTGTTAGTCACCTTTCATTCTTCATCTTTCATTTATTTATTTTATTTTTAAAAATCATTTCATTGGGAACTATTACAGCACTTATCCCAATCCATACATACATCTATTATGTCAACCATATTTGTAAAAATGTTGCTATCATCATTTTCAAAATATTTTGTTTCTACTTGGACCCTTGGTATCAAAGGTTCATGTCCCTCAGCACTCCCCCTCCTGCCCTTGAACCCTTAATAGTTTGTTTAAAAAACAAAAGAAAACATTTTTTTTCTTGCCTTATACCAAACACTGTGTGCCTTCACCCACTTTTCTGTTGCTCATCCTCCTGGGAGTGGGTTATATGTCTATCATTGTGACCGATTCCCTCATCCCTCATCTCCCCCTCTCCCCTTCCCCTACTGGTATCCTTACTCTCATTATTAGTCCTCAGTGGTTTATCTGTTCTGGACTCCCTGCGTTTCCAGATCTTATCTGTACCAGTATGCATGCTCTGGTCTGAATAGATTTGTAAGGTCATGAGAGTTGAGAGGGAGAAGCATTAAAGAACTAGAGGAATACTTGTTGACTTTTTGGAGTCTTTTCCAGTTGAGTCTGATTGTTTGCCATGTCCTGGCCCCAAAGACTATTTTTGGTATTCCTTCAGATTTTCATTGCTTTTTTCCCCTTGCTTCTCTGTTACATGCCCTTAGTGTTTTGCCCCAGTGTGGTAGAGTCAGACTGGGCACAGTTCCCACACTCTCTCTCTCCAGTGTTGTCTCTCATAGCACTATGGGTCAGTGAGGGATGCTGCAGGCCAATTTCATATTTCATTCTACATCTTTGACTTGCATCTGGCTCAAATGCTCCTTTCTGTCCTGTCCCCCACTATATCTCTGTATCTTACACTGTTACAATTAATTGGACTGTGTTTGTGGTAGTGACGTGATTTGATAATTATGAACCACCCACTCTCTCTACTATTCATTCCTGTTGACAAGCTCCATGGAGTCACACTGATTCAGAGTCCTGGAGATGAGTCCACTGGCATTGAAGCTGCAAGGTTTCCCACCCACTGACCTGGGTTTCTTCTGCATTTGGCATCATTGCATGTTCCGTGTGAATCTGAGGAGGAAATTGTAGAGTGACATGGGCTAGTATCAGACTTATGGACTGATCTGGGAGGTTTTCTTAATATACAGTTACTGTTAATATAAAGTTCTCTTTATAGTATACAAATGTCAATGAAATGTTGTAACCCATATGGTTTCTGTTAGCCTATTTTTCAAAATACATCTCTAGGTATTCTTCCTATTTTTTCTTAGTCTGAAAATTCCACTGAAACCTGTCCACTATGGATAATCCTGCTGCTATTTGACACATTACTCATAAAGTTCCTAACATCATTGCAAGTCAGACAATAGGGTACATTCTTACAGATGGTATAATAATGTTGTAGCTAAAGGAATTGTACATCTTTCAAGACAGTGGAGAAATCAGTGTGAATTCCCTGATAAGTGCTGAAAAGAGTGAAGCGAGAGATGGGCTCCCCAAGATATGTAGATGGAATACATTGCTAGTTGATGGCCCCACATATGCAGGTGTAGAACTGTGTTCTATAGGGCTTCCAGTGGTTGCATTTTCCAAAGAACAGTACTAGACTCTTCTAATATATCTCTTTTAAAAAAATCATCTTGCCAGGAGGGTGGAGGGAAGGTGGAGTAGAAAGGGGAAGCCTATTGCAGGGATCTACATATGACCTCCTCTGTGAAGTATGGACAATGGGGAAGTGGGTGAAGGAACAAATCAGACAGTGCAAGATGACAAAATAATGACAATTTGTAAATTGTTAAGGGTTCATGGGGGAGGGTCGTGGGGAAGTAGGGGAGCTATGAGAAGCTGGTACCAGGGGTCTAGGTAGAAGGAGGGTATTTTGAGAATGATGATGGCAACAAATATGCAAATGTGGTCTGCATACAAATGACATGTCTTGATCATGATAGGAGTTGTATGAGCCCCCAATAAAATGATTTATATATATAATAGCTAATATATATATATAAAGGCTAATTTTCCAAGGGTTCAATAGAAAGTGTATAGAAAATAATGATGGTAACATGTGTACAAATATGTTTAATACAATCGATGTATGGGTTGTTATAAGAGCTGTAAAATCCCCCAATAAAATAATTTAAAAAATCATCTTATTGGGGACTTGTACAACTCTAATCACAATTGATGCAGACATCCATTGTGTCAATAACATTTGTCATTTGTTGCCATCATCCTTCTCAAAGCATTTGCTTTCCACTTGAGCCCTTCGTATCAGCTCTTCATTTTCCCCCTCCCTCCCTGCACCCCCTTGCCTCTTGAACCTTTGATAATTTATAAGCTATTATTATTTTGTCAAATCTTAAACTGTCTGATGTCTCCCTTCACCAACTTCTCTGTTGTCCACCTCCCAGGGAGGAAATTATATGTACATCCTTGGAATCAGTTACCCCTTTCTATCTCACCTTTTCTCCATCCTTCCTATATCCTCACTCTCACCACTGGCCCTGAAGGGATCATCTGTCTTGGATTCCCCATGTTTCCAGTTTCTCTCTGTAATAGTGTACATCCTCTGGTTTAGCTGGATATGTAGGTTAGAATTGGGATCATGATAATGTGTGTGGGGGGCAAGTATTCAAGAACTAGAGGAAAGTAGCATGTTTCATTGTTGCTACACTGCACCCTCACTGGTTCATCTGCTCCCCAGGACCCTTCTGTAAGGGGATGTCCAGTTGCCTACAGCTTGGCTTTGGATCCCCAATCTGCACTCCTCTTCATTCGCATTGATAGTATTTTTTCTTTCTTGATGCTTGATACCTGATCCCTTCCATGCCTCGTGATCTCATAGATTGGTATGCTTCTTTTTTGTGGGCGTTGTTGCTTCTGAGATAGATGGCTGCTTTTGTACCTTCAAACCTTTAAGGCCCGAGATGCTATTTCTTTTGATATCTGGGCATCATCAGCTTTCTTCACCACTTTTGCTTATGCACATGCTTTGTCTTTGGTGATTGTGTTGGGAAGGTGAGCATCGTGGAATGCCAGTTTAATGGAACAAAGTGTTCGTGCATTGAGGGAGTACATGGGTGGAGGCTTAATGTCCATCTACTACCTTAGTACTAAACCTATAAGGTAAAGTGACCAGATTTTAAGTGGGATACCGTTGAGGGAGGTGAGATTCTTGATTAAAAATTTCATCTTTATGGAGCAACAAAAATTTTCATAAAATGCAAAAATAGTATTGTAATATATTTATTTTAATTTTAAAATGCCCTAGGACATTGCTAAGTTATCAAAAAGTGGGACATCTGGTCACCTTACTATAAGTATATGCACATAGAGCTATTTCCCCATCCACATATATAAATATATCTACATATGGACATGCTTTTATTTAGATTTCTATAATGTCATTTACCTTCTAGTTGTTTCCTCTCTGTGCTTTTACTTTCCTCTTATCCCACTATAAAGTGCAGTCTTCAGTAATTCCTCTCAGTTACACTGTCCTTTATTAATCCCTACCAGACCTTTACACCCTCCTTGCCACACCGATTTTGGGTCACTTGTTGTTCCCTTGTCCCTGGTTTGGTTAACACCACTTCCTTTCTCTACCTGTCCCTCTCCCATGTCCCCCGAAACCATCAGTCCAGTTGTTTTCTCCTCCAGATTGTTTATCCAGCCTATCTTATTTTGATAGAACTACAGAGATAATAATGTGCATTAAAAAACAAGACAAAGCAAGGTAAAGCGACTAAAGAAAACAAAATGACAACAACAACAATAAAACCAATGACAGAAAGAAAAAAGAAGGAAGGAAAGAAAGAAAATCCTGTAAGTAGTTCAAGGTCTGTCAGTTGACTTTTAGGAGCTTTATCTGGTTGAGTCTGATGGGGTGCCACACCCTGGTTTCAAAGTCTATTTTTGGAACTTGCTCAGGACTTCTTTGCTCTAATGTATCTTTTGGTAGGTGTGAACCTTCGACCTTTTTGCTAACAGCTAAACATGTAATTGATTTGTTCCCCCAAGGAAAGTTCCTAAAGAATCATAAATGAGGCCATGAGAGAAAGGAAGGGGGCATTCAGAAACCAATAATGTAATTTATAACCTGAATTAATATCTTCTTGGTAAACTTGAACTTGCTAAGTGCAAAACAACTGAGAAAATATGTTTCTGATGAATCAAAGGTATTTTAAAAGCTAACATATATATGGAGATTTGAAGAATATGGAAACAGGCTGCAAAGAGTTAATTGATGCTCATTTTTTTTGTCTAATAACAAGTTAACCTTTTTTTTGTGGATAAGTATTTTTAAGTATAATTTTAATTATTGCATGCTATTGTGTTATATTTTGCATGTTATATGTGTGGCATATTTTGTCAGTTCCTTATTATATGACCTTTTTGTGTTTATTGAGTTACTCTCATTATAAAACAAAGTTATAAAAAATTATTTACCTACATCTTGAATTCCACATCCATGCTCACTTTCCTGTAAGTTGAATTGTTCATCCTTGTGTATACACATCTTGAAGGCTTCAATAGCCTTCATAAGATAGTGATTCTGAAACTTATTTTGCTAAGCCAGTTTTCTGCTTGTATTGTCAGATGGTACCCATTTCTAGCAACATCGAAAATAATGGATTATTTGAAATTGCCAGTTGGTTAGGTAAAGATTAGAAGTCTATTCCATTTTTAAACTAGCATCACATTATTCTAGGAAATATTATATAAAAAGAAAACAAATGCATTTCACAAGATGAGCTTTCTACACTAGTCACAAATTTATAATCCTCTTTGTAATAGTTATAATTTAGACATATTCACCCACTTAGACCTACCTTCTCCTCATTCTAACTCATATATCATCTGCTTCTTCATTCCCTCTGGACTTTCTGACTTTGGAAGAAATTCTAGATGTAGAGTGTGCATGTGGGTGTGAGTGGAAAGAATCATTTACTCAAGCTTGTTGTGTTTTGGAACATAAGGAATGAATATTTTACCCTCAGGACAACCAGTATATTATTTGTGTCCTTATTTTTCAACCCTTGTCCACTCTCTTGTTAACCACCTCATTTCTCCATTCTTTATATGGGTGGCAGGAGGAGGCAGTACAGATTGCTGTGCAGACAATACAGTATATAATACCCCCCCTCCAGGGTGTCAGACCTTGACAGCCTTCAATAGGTTAATTTTTCAAAGTGGTAAACTGATATTTCTGTATAAAATGCACATCTGCAGAGTAAATGATATTAAGTGTTGGAGAATTATGGTCCCAGCCTAGGGGTCACTTTAGCTTTAGTGCTACACGTACCTTAATGCTTTTTTGAATGAAGGCTCCACTAATTGCTTCCATATGACTCTTTCTTTGCCCTCCTCCCAGACTCCATCACTGCCCCCACTGCTTCCCCAAGTGTGCTTCAGCACACACAGGAATAATGAGCTATGAAATTGTACCATATTGATTGGGGCTGATCTTATAACAAAACCTGCCATTCTTCCCTGGCTTTGCTTTGACTCTTGAAGTTCAGACAGCTTTGAGGTCAAGTCCCAGCGGCCCTAAACCCTGGCCCTCCTCACCCTACTCCCTCATTCCTTTAAACCACTAGAAGTGCACACTTAAGACTGGGAAGGGGCAGGCAGACCATTAATTAGCCTGACTGTTATGATGTCTGGTCGAAGTGGGATCCGAGGGTTTTTAAAGGGTGTGTTGGCATGTTGATGAGAAGGAGAGAGGGAATAGGAGTTGCAAGCATTCCCAAAATATGTCACTGAAAGGATTCCTTTGACAAGGCAAGCCAACCCACAGACTTTCCTATTCTCTACCCAGATCACCATGCAAAATCTGAGCACAAGTATATTGTAAGTAGCCTTGAGACAACTCAAGATAGCCTCCCTAATTAAAAAAAAAATATTAAATAGGCAATTTGTTTTAAAAAGAAGGATAGCTGGAAGCCTACCAAAAGACAAATATGAAATACCACCTACATTAAATTATGCCTATCAGGTGTTAAAATTTTAGCCTAACTGCATCTGCTTTCCAATACATATATACAATATGTGTATACATATAACACACATATACAACATATATACAACATGTATAATACATATATACAACTCCACTATACAGTATATAGCAAATATATTCACATCTCTGGTGTATGGTCAGACATCATTCACAAGGGACTTAACTCACTTGTGTATCCCCCTATCTTAAAAATAAACAGAAACAACTTTAAAATTAGTCAAAAACTTACTCTCTGCCATCTAGTTCATGCTGACACACAGTGACCCCTGCAACCATGACCGCAGCTGTGGGTTTCTGAGGCTTTAACGCTTCACAGGTGTAGAAAACCTCATTGGTTTTTTGTGGAGAAGTTGGTGGTTTTGAACTGCTGAACTTAAGGTTAGCTGCTCAAGGAGTAACCACTACAAAACCAGGGGTCCTCCAAATGGCTCAAAAAGGAGATCAAATTTTTACACTGACCATAATTGTCTGCTTTTTCTTTTAAAATTTATTTTATTGGGTGCTTGTACAACTCTTATCACATTCCATCCATCCATCTATTGTGTCAAGCACATTTGTACATTTGTTGCCATCATCATTTTCAAAACATTTGCTTTCTACTTGAGTCCTTGGTATGGGCTCCTCATTTTCCCCCTCCTTCCTAGGCCCTCCCTCATGAAGCCTTGATAATTTATAAATTATTATTATTTTTACATGTCACACACTCTTCAGCATCTCCCTTCACCCACTTTTCTGTTGTCCTTCTCCCAGGGAGGAGGTTATATGTAGTTCCTTGTGATCAATTCCCCCTTTGTACCCACCTTCCCCTTCCTCTCCTGGTATTGCTACTCTCATTATTGGTGCTGAGGGGTTTATGTGTCCTGGGTTCCCTGTGTTTTCAGCTCTTATCTGTATCAGTGTATATCCTGTAGACAGATTTGTAATGGAGAATTGGGATCATGATAGTGGGGGGAATGAAGCACTAAAGACCTAGAGGAAAATTGTATGCTTCATCAGTGTTATACTGCACTCAGACTAACTCGTCTCCTTCCAGGGGAAGTCCAGTTGCCAACAGATGAGCCTTGCGTCTCCACCTGCATTGTCTTCAGCAATTGTGGGAAGGTGAGTATCATGAAATTCTGGTGTAATAGAACAAAGTGTTCTTGTAGTGAGGGAGTACTTGAGTAGAGGCCCAATGTGCATCTGCTACCTTAATACTAAACCTATAAATATATGCACATCTATTTCCTCATCATCACATATAAATATATTTACATGTGTCCATGCCTATATTAGACTTCCATAAATGTCATTTGCCTCCTAGCTCTTTCTTCTATTTCCTTTTGCTTTTCTCTTGTTCCACCAGCATGCTCAGCTGCCTTCATTTGACTTTCAGCAATTCCTCTCAGTTACGTTGCCCTTGATCAAGCCCTACCAGAACTCCTACACACTCCCCACCATTGCACCATTGTCCCTGGATTTGTTAACACTAACTTCCCATATATGCTGTCTAATTAACAAGGCTATTTGAAATCCTCAACTATGACCAGCAGGAATTCATTGAAGTCTTATCATTTGATTTCCTCTTTGACTCCTTTTAAGTTCTTTCTAGTTCTAATGGTTTTTGTTTTCCTTTTTCCGAGGTTTTTAAAATCTGTTTTACCTGGATGTTGTTAGTATTTTTCTTTTAAGATGAACTTGTCCCGAAAGATACAAGTCCCTGTAAATAACTCATGCCACTATTTAGGTTTGTGGGATAAGGAATCTGGGAGGGTTTAAAATTTTTCTCAACTCCAATCCTTTGGTTTTTCATAAGTGCCATTGTAGCAGTACCAGACTGTTTTGCATACCATGCTTCTACAGGAGCTTTTAAAGTCTAGAAGTGGAAGTCTGGTTTTGTTTTTATTTTTCAACAGTCTTATTTATCTTGGGTTTCTTTCCTTTCCATATAAAATTGGTAATTAGTTTTTCCAGGTTTTAAAAATGGTTTTCTGCATAGGAAATCCAGGCTAGGGAAGTCTGTAGAGACAGTTAGTGGATTAATGGTTCCTTGTGTGGTGGGGTGGGGGTGGTTCCAGAAGAAATGTGGAGCTAGTAGTGATGAGGACAAGAATGACGAAAATGTTCTAAATCGACTGTGGTGATGATGGTACAACTCTTTTTGATGTGGCTGAGCTATGGAATTGTGTGATATATAAATTATATGCCAATAAAACTGTTTTTTAAAAGTACACCTATAATATGTTAGGTATTTTCATAAGCATCCTTGACTATCACATATCTTACCCTGTGCATGGCAGAAATGAACAAGTCAAAATCTGGAAAATTACCACTTTATCTTATGGATGTAGAATCTAGATCTAGAGCGTCTTGAGATTTCGATCTGCCTCACCTGTGTTCTCGAACAGTACGGGTTAAGGGAAGTAGTGGCAGTTTGTGACGGGACGCACACAAATGTGGCTTGGAGAGCAGGAGCTTCACTCACAAGACGAGCAGCCATTTCCTCATTTGATCATGGAGCTCACCCTCTGTTCTCAGTCAAAATTGACCTCACTTCTCTTATTCCCATAGCGCTGATAGCCCACTGTAGAATCTTCTTTCAGCCCAATATTACATCTGTAAAATGAGAATGAAATGTCTATGGATCACATAAAACTATCATGTCCTAAAATAATGCAGCTTCGTTAACATAAAATTAGCATGTTGCTCGCATTCAGACATTAGTTGCTGTTATCGATTGTTGCTCCTATTTCCTCCTTGGAACTCTCAGTCTCCACAGCTTCCTAATTCCTGACTTTCTGTTGGGCCTTGAACCCAACCTATCCTGAACTTAAAAATAAGCTTCTTTTTCGGAGCAGTCCAGTTTAATGTGACTTCTCACTTCTTTCCTTTCATCTAATGCTGTCTGTCTTATTTGGATGGCCGTGATACACACTGCATTTGCCTTACCTGTTTTATTGAACCTGTATTTGTGTTTAGTGACTGTTAACTTGCCACATGAGTGATACTTATTCTTCCTAATTAAATTGCAGTGTTCTCTGTAGGCTAGAATTTCTTAGTGTACCTGAACTAAAGTTATGCCAATTTTGCTATCAAAGAATGTTTAAGGATCCAGCTTTATAGCAGGATCAAGTGGGGCATGATGTGAGATGGAGGCTGATGACTTACTTACAGGTTGTTTAGTGATTCCTCCAGGTCTTCTCACACAGAATCTTTATCAAAATTCTTCAGCACTGTGCTAGTTATACTTTTTCAATCAGTATTTCTAGTGCATGCATTCTGGACCTCTGCATATAAAAGATGGGGTAATATTTTAGACTAGTGCTGCTTTAACAGAAATACAACAATCAGATGGTTCAAAAGAACAGAAAGTAGTTGCAAAGCTCTGGAAACTAAAGTCCAAATCAGAGTCTTGGCCATGTCAATGTCCTTTTTTGTAGCTTTGGATATTCCTTTTTTTTTAGCTTAATTTTTTATTGTGATTTAGATCAAGGTTTATAAAACAGATAACAGTTTTACACTCAACAATTTATACACATTTAAAATTTTTTACCACATCCGTTTCAATCTCCTCCGTGTACCATCATTAGACTCACTTCTTCAACCGCCTGACTGATGATACTAGCTTGGCATGGGCAAGGTGGTTTGCATTGTGTTTGATTAGCCTATATCCACTGGTTTATAGGTTGTAACACATACTTTGGAGAAGGAGGCACAAATTAATCCACAACATTAAACTTAATTTTTATGACTCTCCCCATGTAATATAATTTACGATATATTGTGAAATGACTCGTGGAATTCTCTATAATATATGAGGGTTATTTTCTTTTATGTCATTTCCTCATTTGATCATGGAGCTTTCCTTTTGTTCTCAGTCAAATTTAACCTCACTTCTCTTTTTCCCATACTCCTGATAGCTCACTTGTGGAACCTTCTTTCAGCCCAATATTGCATTTCTTTGTACTCATATCTTCTTTCCATGATTGCTTTCTGAGAACATCAATGAATTATTCATCTAGGTGTCTTTCACAGTGGCTTCCTCCTCTCAAGAAAGTTCTTAACAATAACAGTAAAACTCCCAGTGATTAATGCCCTGGGTGGCACAAATGGGTTACACTCTATCACAGCCCTAGAAAACTAATGCACAAATATATTAATTCATATGTTTTCTTTGCACTGTATCTAATCTTCATAAAGTTGGGTTATTTCCTGAATTTTCACACTACCTCTTTTACACGCTTATGTCTAATATCTAACTCAGACCGCTTTATGTCAATGGTTCAATCTGAAAGAAGATGAGCATCTGTAAATTGGGGATAAAAATTCCCTGCCTACTTAGCAAGTTACTATACAAATAAAACTGACATATTGGAGAAACTGTAATTATCTTCTTCTTTAGCATTTCTTTCATCATTAAAAATAAAACCAAGTGAAAACAAACTCACAGAAAATTTGGTAGTTTAAACTCAACCCACACATTTGAAAATCTGGGGATCTGTCTCCCTAAAATCATAGTTAAGGACACCCTGTATTGTGGTTCTACTCTCATACTTGGGGTGAACATTAATAAGAACTGACTAGGAAACAATAGATTCACACAGTAATGAGTTTGCATCAAATACCATTCTATATGCTTTATATTATTAACTAATTTGATGCTCATACCTAGGTGGTAATCAATATGATCATTAGATGAATTGAGCAATTAAGAGATAGTAAGTAATGAAGAAGATCTGGTATCACAGTGGCTAATAAATGGGCTGCTAACCGAAAGGTTGATGATTTGACACACACGACTTTTTGTGGAAGAAAGATGTAGCTGTCTACTATTATAAAGTTTACCGCCTAGATAGCGTCCCGTCTACTCTGTCCCATACTCAGCCTACTCTGTGTCATTCTAAGTCAGAATCAACTTGACTGCAGTGTTTTTTTTAGTGTTTATTTGTTTTGGTTAGGAATTAGCCAGAGGTCACATTTATAAATATTGGAGTCAAAATTTGAACTCAAGCAGTCTAATGCTAGAGTCTGTGACATGAGATAATATTGCCTCATAAAAGAATGCATGTATGTGCTAGATGAATGAATACACATACGAATGAATGAACAAATGGATGGATGGATGGAAAACAAAACAGAAACTAAGGAGGAAATGAAGTAATTAGGGACAAAGTTCAATGTGAATAAACAGAGTTGAAAATATTCGTCTTAGAAACCACAGTTGCTACTGGGAGGTTTGAAAGTTCTTTCCCAAAGTTGCAAGGCATACTACTGCACTCATGAGGCTCTCGATGCTGAGACAAACTCTAATTCCACTATTCCAAATATATTTCAAGTTCTGTTTTCTCTCAATTTCCCCAGATTCCTCTAATCATTCTTCTGCAGCTGTGCCTTTGCTATGTAAATCACAAAGTGGTCATTTATATTGGACAGAGACCCTAGAGGTAATATGCTCGCTGAACAAGTCAGGGGTTGAATTTCGGGTATTTTCTTTTTTTTTTTTTTTTGATTGAAAATACATGATATTTCTGAAGAATGTATAGCCCACTGCTCTGCTGTCTGTTTAATAATCTTTCTTCTGTTCAGTTGGTGAAGGGTAAGCAAGGGGATAGTGTTTCATAGAGTTGATGTTTTTTGTTATTTTTTAAAAAGTCTAATATGATAGGATAGGACAAGACATGGGCCTTCACCATAGAAGTCCTCCGAAGTCTCAGGCGCTGGTGCCTCCGAAGTTTCTTTAGCAGCAACAATCGGAGGATTCTGGTCACTAGCCCTTTAATGTAGAGATGCAGCTCACTTTCTAGTTTGTACTGAGGCTGGAGATACTTGTTGCCCATTTGCTGTCTAATTGCACTCCCAGAGCTACGATACCACGATGTCACATC
Source organism: Nesogale talazaci (assembly GCA_004026705.1). Classification (NCBI taxonomy): domain Eukaryota; kingdom Metazoa; phylum Chordata; class Mammalia; order Afrosoricida; family Tenrecidae; genus Nesogale; species Nesogale talazaci. Next base: position 20,100 of record PVJH01025158.1, read on the forward strand.
CTCCCCTTAATGCGGGCACAGCACCAGCGTCGGTCTCTCTCCCATGTTCATCTGTACTATGAGGTGCTTCCCAGATTCATCACTATGTTTAAACATTGTCATTTTAACGTGCATCTGCTTTGTTTTATTTGTGGGTTTTGTGTGTGTGCATGTTTGCTGCTGTTGGTTTTTGTTTGCTTTTCTTTTCATTCAAATTAATATTTCTAGGGCTGAGCCCCGGTGGCGTAGTGGTTGTGTGCGGGACTGCAGCCCACTGGGATGGAGGTTCGATTCCAGCTCCACGGAGCAAAGGCTGGGCCTCCTACTCCCACCACCTGAGGGCAGTGATGCCCCCCCCCAAAAGCAACCCCCCCCCAAATTAATATTTCTATCCTCCAGTCAGTGATTTATCCTCAATTATCATGCCAGCTTAGGTCACTATCACAATAAAAAGGTGTGTGCATACATCTTTCTTAATTTTCATAATAGTGTTGTCACATAATATTTGTCATTTTGTAATTGACTAATTTCACTCAGCATAATATCCTCCATGTTCATCCATAAATTTGTTTTTACTTTTTTTCCAAACGGTTTTATTGCCATGTAATTCACATTATCAGACAATTCAATAATTAGTCATATCACGAGTTTGTACAATGATCACCATATTTAGTTTAGAATATTTTCTTCAGTCTTGTACTTTTATTAGCTCCCAATTTTCCCCCTACCTCCCCTGACATACCCCGAAGAGAACATTAATCCATACTGTGTCTACAGATTTACCTATCCTGGATTTCATATACAGAAAAACATTAAAAACCATAAAAAACACCACCACAGCAAAACTAACAGATAAAGTAAGATGGATTGAAAACCTCAATAGAAAAGAGTGCAGAAGACATTAAAAATTAGAACAAATTTTAAATAAGGAAGATCAGATGATAGGGTGCCAAATCTTACGCCAACTTGCAACCATCTACTTTCCAATGCGTTCTGCACATTAGCAAGGTTATTCACTTCCCTGACCCATGGTCACAAGAGATTCCCCATAGGCTGAATCCAGTTGTATTTTCCCTTCACTTAAAAAAATTGAAACACCTTTTAAATGGATCTAAAAAGAAACCAAATGATAAAATATTACATTTGAAACTAACTATATCTACCATAATACTCTCTGTCTGTTAACAGGGCTATTGAAATCCCTCAAATATGATTGATGGGGATTCACCAGAGGTTAAATCCATGTGTGGACCCATAATTCCATCCTCTATATTTGGATTATATTATTTACAATCCTTTGATCACGCAGGCTGGTGTACTTCTTCCATGTGGACTTAGTTGATGCCTCACTTAGATGGCTGCTTGTTTGTAAACAAGCCTTTAAATCCCCGGATGCTATTCTTTTTGATAGTTGGGCTTTTTGATAATGTAGTTTATTTATTATCCCATTGTATGTATATACCACAGTTTTTAATCTTTTTCCATATTTTTATCATATTAAATCCTGCTGTGATGAACATAAGCTTGCATTTCTTATTTGTTTTGGAAAAATTTCTCAGTAGGATTGCTGGACCATATGGTATTTCTATTTCTAATTTTTTGAAAACTACAAAGTAATTCTCATAGTAGTGGTATTATTTTACAATCACATCAGCTGTGTATTAGGGCTCCAATCGCTACCATACTCTTGCCAGCATTTGCTATTTTCTGATTTTTGAAACTTTGCTCTAATGGTGTGAAATGTGTTTGTGTCGTTTTTCTTCAAATGCTGTCATTTTTGATTGGTTCTGTAGAGTCCGTTCAGATACATAAAGACCCTATGCACAACAGGATGAAACATTGCCTGGTCCTCAGCCATCCTCCCAATTGTAGTGTTTGAGTGCATTGCTCTTGCCACTTGGTGAGGGTCTTTCTCATTTTCGTTGGCTTCTACTTTACCAAGCAGGATGTGCTTTCTCAGGGACAGGTCTCTCCAGACAGCACGTCCAAAGAACAAGAGACATCTCGCCATCCTCATTTCTAAGGAGCATTCTGGCTATACTTCCTCTATGATTATTTTTCTGGCACTTCATGGTATTTAAATATTATTAGTGAACATCATATTTCAAATTTACCAATTTTTCTGTGTTCATTCTCCAACTTCATTTGTGTTTGAGGAAAATGATAGATCATGACTTGGGTCAGGTGTACCTTTGTCCTCAAAGTGGCATTCTTGTGCCATTTGCTAAAAAACAAAAGCAAAAATGAAAAAACTCTTTCTTATTTAATATGTTTTATCCTGTGTCAAAGATCAACTGTCCATAAGGGTATGGATTTACTTTTTTATCCTCAGCTTGGTTTCACAACTGTATGTGTGCAATTGTAGGAGTAGCAAGTATTTGAATACCATGGCTGGGTAGTAGACTCTGAGATCTGGAAGCATGAGGTCATGTTCTCTTTCTTTCTTTCTTTCTTTCTTTCTTTCTTTCTTTCTTTCTTTCTTTCTTTCTTTCTTAGCGCTTTGATTATCTAGGGTTTCTTTCCATATAAATTCATTGATTATATTTTCCATCTCTTTTAAAAATGCTTATCAAATCTGGATTTGAGGTTTATTATATCTACAGATTGCTTTCAGTAGTACTGACATTTTCACAATGTCAGGTACTCCTGCCCATATTATTGATACTAGGTGGCATGAAATCCATTCTCACCCATAGGAACCCCATACAAAGGAAGGAAGCAATGTCAGATCCCGCACCATCCCCCAACTGCTCTGTTGCTGAGTCCCCTGCTGCAGCGTTTGTGTCAAACCATCCTGATGAGGGCCTCTCTCTATTTCTATGCCCCTCCACTTTACCCAACACAGTTTGTCCTTTTCCAGGGACTGGACACTCTGAGCAATATGTCTAAAGCATATAGGGCTAAGTCTTGTCATTCTTGTCTCTAAAGAGTACGCACCTTGGAAGTATATCTTCCAAAACAGATCGATTTGTCCTTCTATCAGTCCATGGTACTTTAAGTATTCTTCTCCAGCATCACAAAGCAAATGGATCAATTCTTCTTTGGTTTTCGTTATTCACTATCCAACTTTCACAGGCATATGAGGCAACTGAGAGATAATCCCATGGCTTGGGTCAGGTGCACCATTAGTCCTCAAAGTAATGCCCTTGTTTTCCAATACTCTAAAGAGGTCTTGTGCAGCAGATGCACCCAACACAATGTATCTTTTCATCTTTTGACTGCTATTTCCATGAGTATTGATAGTGGATTCAAACAAGACAAAATCCTTGACAACTTCTCCCTTTTCTTCATTTGTCAGATGTTATCTATTCGTCCAGTTGTGAAGATTTGGGTCTTTTTTACATTGAGTTGCAATCCATACCGAAGGCTCCGATTCTTGAATGTTGTCAACAGTGTTTTAAGTCCTCTTCACTTTTAGCTATCAGGGTTGGCTAATCCTGATGCCGTATTTTCTTCATATAATTCAGCTTCTTTAATGATTTGCTCAGTATATGTCCAGCCTGTGAGCATGGTATATTCTTCCACTTATGAAGGTGTGTTTTTGTTTGTCTATTTTTGTAGTAGTAGTATTTTGTACTTTCTTTGTAGAGGATTTTTCATCTGTGGTTGAACTTATCATTAAATATTTCATCTATTGCCTCAATATTTCAAATGGTATTGTTTTCTTGATTTTGTCTTTAGAGTTGTCTGTTGGTCAAAGGAATCTGATTTTTATTTGTTGATTTTTCCTCTGCCACTTTTCTGAATCTTTTAAGTAGTTTCAACAATTTTCTTGTTGAGTCTTTGGAATTTTTCATATATAAGTTCAATTGGAAAGTGTTAAAGTTACCTTTTATGTCTCATGCTGTTTGCTCATCCAATATAATATTGAAATGGAGTGCTATCAGCGAACAGCATTACCTGGTTGACCACTCTAAAAATGCATGCTTTCAGTCTCTATTTAAAGTAATGTCAGTCATTGGTTTCATATGATTTTGCATATGTACTTTTAATTATGTTTTGGGATTATTCTTTTATTCTAATTTTTAAAGTTTTTTTTAAGACATTGATGTTGGATTTGTTGAGTACCTCTTCTGTATTAATTAACAAGATCTTCTCCTTTGTTTTATTTATGTGATGAAATGCATTGGCTATTTTTCTAATTTGGAAATATATTTATATTGCCAGGTGTGAGTTGCACTTACCTATTGTGTATTATTTTTTGTCTATGTTGTTGGATTCTATTAACTGGAATATTGTTGATAATTTTTGTGTCTATGCTCATAAGAAATATAGGCATATGTTTCCTTCTTTTAATAATTTATTTTCCTGACTTGAAGGATCCCTGTTGGTGCTGTGGATTAAGAGTTGTTGTGGTCACTAAAACGTTGCCAGTTGAAAACAACCAGCAGTTTTGCAGAAGGAATAAGAGTCTATCAGCTTCTGTAAAGATGTACAGTTGTCAAAACCCTATACAGCAGTTCTACTTTGTCTTATAGGGTGTTAGCATTAAGAATCGAGTGATGGCAGGATTTTGGGGAGTGGGGTCAAGAATAGGAGGGGGAGAGAATTATCATCTTAGTATCAAGGTTATGGTCACTTCAAAAAGTGGAAGCAGGAATATTTTATCCTTATGTATATCCTGGAATCATTGGCAAAATTCATCAGTAAAGCCACCTGGGCGACTATTTTTGTTGTTGCTTGGAGTTTTTTAATGACCAATTTGATTTCTTCTGTTTTTAATGAGTCTGTTCAAAATTCCTACCGCACTCTTTGTTACTTTTCATAGGTTGAGTTTTTCCAGAACTATGTCCATTTCCTGTAGTTTCAAAAAATTATTAGGGGTACTGGTCTCATATTATTATTATTTTTTTGCTGTTTGTTTTTGTATTCTTCTAACTTAGTTGATTCTGTTGTTATATCATGCACTTGATTTCTTATTTATGCTATCTAAATCTTTTCCATTGTTAGATTTGCCAGTGGTTTCCCAATTTTATTAACCTTTAAATGAGCCAACTTTAAGCTTGTTCATGCTTTCTATTATTTTTCGCTATTTTTGCTCTAAACTTTATAATTTATTTTATTCTGGTGATGGTAGACTTATTTTGCTGCTCTTTTTCTAAATGTTATGTTTGGTTAAGGTGTTGATTTTTATTCTTTCTTTTTTTGATGTATGTGTTTATTGCTGTTAATTGTGTTTCAAATATAACTTTTGCAGTGTTTCAAGGTTTGACTCTATTGTGTTTTAATTATCATTTAATTCAAAACACCCTTTCCCCCCTCTAAACTAGTAGCTTTTCTCAGTCTGGGCATACTCAGTTCCCATAGCTTTGATTTTTTTCCCCTTTGATATTCTTGTTGATTTTTACTTTTTTTGGCACCACTGCCCTCTGGTGGTGGGAGTAGGAGAGCCAGCCTTTGCTCCTATGTAGCCGCTGCTGGAATTGAACCTCCATCCCAGTGGGCCACAGTCCCACGCACAACCACTAGGCCAGCAGGGCTCAGCCTGATTTCTATTTTTATAATGTCATCTGAGCATATGCTTTAAAATATTTCAGTATTTAAATTTGTTTGAAATATTCTTTATTGCACTTTATATGGTCTGTTCTTGAGAATATTCCATATATAATGGGAAGCAATGTGTATTGTGTTATATAGTTGAGTGTTCTGTTTATTGCTATGAGGTCCAGTTGGTTTGGTTGCTAAGCTCTTTGGTGTCATTATTGAGTTTCTTTCTAGTTGTTCTGCTTTCACTAGAAATAATATATTAAAGTTTTATGCAATTATTATGGTGTTTGAATTCTTCAGCTGAATCTCATGCATTTTGAAGTTCTTTTTTGGGTCTGTACATATTTATAATGACTACGTCTTTTTATTCAATTGCCTTTTTTATCATTGTAGTCATCTTTTTCTCTCATGGTGATTTATTCCTTATATCTTTTTATTAGAAATTCCTTTTTTCTTAAAATTGATACTTGCTTCCGATGTTTTTCTAACCTTTGCATTTCTGTTTATTTTGTCCTTGCCTATAAGACATGCATACTGATGGATTAAGAAAAATTCTACTCTGTCTCTTGACTGTCACCTAAAGGTATTACAGTTACTTAATAGAGGTTTTTTTGTGTGTGCGTTGCCGCTGGTGTCTTTTTTCCATATAACTTTATCTGCTGAATTAATTTTGTTTGAGAGTTTCCTCATCATTCCCTCCATTACTGTAGTTTTCATGTTCATTAAATCTTTGTGATTTTCCACTTTTTTTAATTTGATGAGGTTTGTTAATGTTCTTAGAAGTTATCCTGTAATTTCCTAATTTCTTCTCAAGGTTAAAACAGTCTGAAATCTTGAAATGGACTGTCAACTTAGAAATTCTGTACTGCATCGTTTATTTCCATTTTTTTGCCTTGTTGTTGTTATGGCTTATAAATTGATGCTTCTGATTCCCTAATTTCCGCCTTTTAGCCTTGCTTTTGTCTTCTTCGAGTCCACAATCTATGTTCATGGGAGCAGCAGTCAGTAGACCAGAAGGCATTTTATGTAATGTAAGTCTGTTGCACAAGCCCCCTTTAATATGTTGAAAGGCAATATTTAATTTTGAAGACTAAAATGTGTCTGACTGAAGCCATAATGTTTTTTTACATATAAGTACTTTCATTGGGGCTCTTACTTCTCTTAACATAATCCATGCATTCCTCCAATGTGTCAAGCACATTTACACATATGTGTAATGTGTGTAAATCATCATTTTCAAAGCATTCTCTTTGAGTCCCTGCTGTCAACTCCCCATTTCGTCTCCCTCCCTCCCCTGCAACCCCCCCCAACTCTTAATTTAATTAGCTACCATAGATACCCGTGGATTGTTTTTAAATCCTGCCATAGTTGCTGGACCTCACCCCAGGATATGTGTGTGTATACATGATATATGTGTATAATAATTATGTATATATCATTTTTTAAGCTTACCTCAGTGGTCTCATGTTGTACTTGTCCTTTTTTCCATCACTTACTTCACATTGCATCATTTCTCCCAGTTCTTCCCAAACAGCAATGTGTTTCATGTGCTCATCACTGTATTTTAGGGATGCGTAGTACTCCATTGTAATGTATGTACCCCAGCTTTTGATCCAGTCGTCTTTTGATGGAAATATGAGTTGTTTCCAAATCCTTGCAATTGTGAACTGGGTCATGGTGGACATTAGAACACAGAAGTTTGCCCATGGTTTATTTCTTGCCTCTTCTGGGTATATGCCAATAAAACAATTGAACCCCCCCCCCAAAAAAAAAAACAAAAAAGATTTTGAATTTTTATAACGTGATTCAAATTACTTATATCATACTCGGTGAGTTGAGTTGTGATAGCACCTTTTGAGGAATTGGTCCATTTCATCTAATTTGTTAATTAAATGTGTAGAGCCATTTGTTATCAATATTGCTTCTGTGATATTGTAATATTATTATCTTATTTTTATGTCTGTAAGTTTTATAATTATACCCCATTTCTAAATAGTGGTAGACTTTGGTTTCAGATGTCAATTAATATGACTCTTTTGGGAATCATAGTTGTTGAAGCAGCACATTGTTGGTGATAGCGCTGGAGGATGGCATCACGGGCCAGAGAGCACTTGAAATGTGACCAGGAGGAGCTGTTTTCTCCAAGTGCAGTTGACCATGGTGACATGGATGGAGCATAGTTTCTGGGAGTGAAGACTTGGGGATCTTCATTTGCTGATGGGCACAGCTTAGAGTGAGTAGAAACAGCTGCAACATTCTACTAATGATTAGGACTTGGAATGTGCAAAGTATGAATCCAAGAAAATTGGAATTGGTAGAAAATGAAATGGCATGCATAAAGATCAATATCCTCAGTCTTATTGAGCTGAAATAGACAATATTGGTGATTTGAATCTGAAAATCACGATTTACTTAGGCAGGAACAACACAATCAAAGAAGAAATCATATTATTCACATAGTCAGGGACAACACCATCAAAGGAAATTTTGCATTCATTGTCATCCATGGAGAAAACAAAAGTTATTCAAAATGCAAGCAAGAAAGAAAAGATTCTGGTTGTCAGAGGAGATTCTCAATTGTAGAATAAAATATATGGGATAAATGATGAAATCAAAGACCTGAATAGGAAAATTTAAAACTGTTTATGATGAAATGTGCAAAGAACTAGCATCAGAAAAGCAAAAGCAAAAAAAAAAAAAAAAAAAGCATGCTCAACATACTGAAACTGAAAAACCTCAAGAAAAAATCCAAACCTTGACTTGCAATCTTGGAAGATTCTATGGGTAAAATATCAAATGATTCAGGAAGCATCAAAAGTCTTGTGTCTGTGGAAGAATGGATGAGGGAGGGGGAAAAGAGGAGTTTATACCAAGGGCTAATATAAAAACTGTTTTGGAAATGATCATGGCAATATATGTACAAATATGCTTGATAAGATTGATGTATGGAAGGTTATAAGAGCTGTAAGAACCCCCAGTAAAATGATTAAAGAAAATCTTGTGGCTATCTTTCTGTTTATTTATTTATGGTGTTTATCTATATAAGATAGGCATGATAGGCAATTTTTTGGAGACTGCGACTGTTCTGACAGTTCTGTGGGGGGTGGTTGTTAGGGCAAGGGTTTGTGGAGGGAGGTGAGTGGAGAGCCAATAGTGATGGAACAGTGCAACACTAAGTGTTCTAAAAGTCATGGCATAAGGGTGTAGAATTCTAGTGTAGTTTGACCAGTCAAATTATATTTGAGAGGAATTACTGAGAAGTGAACAATGGGTAAATATAATAGTGGTGTGGGGGAAAGAAAGAGAATAGAGGAAGGAAAATATATGTATAAATAGAAGTATATTTGTTTATGAAAACATATGTGCAAATGCAGAAAGGAAGCACGTGGGCTTTAGGTCTCTATTTAAATTTTAAATAGAGTTCAAGAATGGTTTGTACTAATGATACAATATTGGATGATACCCACCTTCCTGATGCTATCTCTAAAGACAAAATGTGTGCATAAGCAAATGTGGTGAAGAAAGCTGATGGGTGCTTGACTATTAAAGATGTACCATCTGAGGTCCTAAAAGCTTATACCTAAAACAAGTGGACATCTACCCGGGACGCAACAAAGCCCACGTGGAAAAAAACATACCACCTTGTGTGATCAGGAGGTGTTGACAGGAAGTGGAATCAAAAGTCAAAATCAAGCAACCAAATTGATGTGTATGGGTGTGGATGAAGTGAAGACCCTAAACCCAAATTGACAGTCTCACTTACATGGGCCACGTGCAAAGGTTGAAAAATCCAGGGTGCAGCAAAACACTGATGAACGACATAATTATTTTCTGGTTCTTTAATAATTCTTCCCCTTACTATTGTGGTTTTTATTTGTTTTAATTCATTAATCATGCTAGATTTGTATATGTTCATTTGTATATTTAATAGTGTTTGGTACATGAAAGCCAAGATAGATAACCCTTCAGAAACATTAACAGGAATTCTTTGGGGGCATGGGAAGAAGGGGTGGGGAGGAAAGGAGGATTAGGGAACTGATAGAATCGATGATGGAGGGCTGAGCCCTGGTGGCCTAGTGGTTGTGCATGGGACTGTGGCTCACTGAGTTGGAGGTTCAAATCCAGGAGCAAGTCTGGCCTCCTACTCCCACCACCAGAGGGCAGTGATGCCCCCAAAACAAACAAAAAAGAATCGGTGATGGAAGAACCCCACGTGATGGGTTTGAAAAATAGAATTGTATGTGAATGGGTATACAGGATCATGGCAGAAAAAACAATTATAGAAAATAATAATAATAATAATAATAATAATAATAATAATAATGGTTCCTGGGAGGTAGGGAGCTAATATTAAGGAGTTCAAGAAGAAAGAATATGCTGTGAAATGGATTGTGATAACAATTGTACAATACTGTTTGATGGGATTGAGCTATGGAATGATATCATATCTGTAGGATCCTCCCAATAAAATGATTAAAATTTAAAAATAAGATGGAAGGACTACACAAGAGTCACTGTACTAAAGAGAACTAGTTGACATTCTCAAGAGGTAGCACATAAGCAATAGCTTCCAGAAAGAAGTCTAAGATGCCCTGAAATCAATTTATTGAATATCAATTGAAATGTTTCAACAAGCTGATGCAGCACTGGAAGCACTCAATGGTCTCTGCCTGGAAATTTGGAAGAGAGCTATTTGGTCCACAATGATAAGAAGAGGTTCATATATCTATCCATTCCAAAGAAAGGCCACTCAATATTGTTCAAATTTCAACTTATCATATGCAAGAAAAATTTTCCTGAAGCTCACCCAACAATGGTTTCAGAAGTCCATTCTCTGGGTCTGGAGCACAACTTGCAGTATCCCTGGCAGTCTAGTGGTGATATACTGGCCTGCTAACTGCAAGGTCATCAGTTTGAGACCACCCGCCCACTCCAGAGGAGAAAAAATGAGGCTTTCTACTTGAGTAAAGGATGAGCATTTCCAAAGCTCACAGGATACAGGTGTATCTTGGCCTAGAGGATAACTATGAGTCAGAATAAACACCATGGCAGTGAGATTTTTGTTTGTTATTTATATTTTTCCCAGGGACTGTGATTAAGGCACCATCATTCCTCTTCCTCATGTCTATGATCAGCTAACAGACAAAACCAAAGCTATATCAAAGTCATTCCTCGGTGTTTGAGAGCCATTTCCAGGAGAAAGAAAAGAACTGGGACCATTGGAAGAGCACATTTCAAGTTCCTGTCTGAAGTGGGAGGGGCCAAGGCTAGAATCACCAGAGAATGTCCGACAAGGCGGGAGGGACATCACTGAGATAATGGGCCTGGGAAGCAGAGTGACAGGCAGGCTTCCTGGCCAAGGAAGGCAGAGGTGAGGCGCCCATGTGGTTGAGAGGCTGAGGATCAGGGAGAGACTTGTAGCTGGCCAGATTTAGTCCAGAGAGAGGTGCTGTGGCAGGCATGTGCTTATGTTAATTTTATGATTGAAATGTAGGGGTGGAGTCTGGTCTGTTCATCTGGAGATAGCCATTGAGTAGTCAATGAGGCCTTTGTAGGCATGGCTTTCTCCTGAGATTTCTGGGAAATCTTACGATATTTCCCTCATGAAGATGAGAAGCTATCTTCCCCAGTTGTTGGGAGTTAGTCTCAGAGATTATGAATCACGGACAAGACAAGATGGCAGCGTCTGAGGAGCTGGAGGAGAAGCCGCATGGCTTTGCGCTGATGGAGTCAGACCTCTGAAGCTGGAGAAGCCATGGGGAGACCCCTGTCGGTGCAGAGTTGCTTCTACTACCACTGGATGCTGTTGATGGACCCTGAGCTCTGGGAGTGAGGAGCCATGAGGGGACTCCTGCTGGCGCCACGACTCTGTACCCACTGACCTGTGACTTCATGAGTCAGAAAAAGACTTTATAGACTGATATCGGGCATATGGGTTAATATCGGACTTATGACTTTGTACTGGACTGGATTGGGATGATTTCTAAATCTCTTATTTCTTTTATATATAAAGCTTTTCCTTATATCCATATATGTGTCTATGAAATTTGTTCCTCTAGTCTACCTGGACTAACAGTGCTGCAGTGGACCAATGACAGTTTCCTTACTGTTTATTGATCCTGGTTTTTATCTAGCCTGATTTATGATAACAGTAAGTTCCTGATACTCCTCTATAATTTTGACTATTGTCTGACCTCTGAGTGACCAGTCATGGATGGTTGAATTCATCATAGGTTTTTAAGTGCTGTGAGAAGAGTGCTTGGATTCAGAGTGAGTAAAGCAAGATGGAGTACAGAGGCATGCCTGACCTCTGTCTCTTGACCATATGGAAGTCAGAGAAAGTCAATATGCCCCACGCCCCAAGGCTCACCCCACCATGCTGTTTACTACAGG
>PVJH01025159.1:0-31924 GCA_004026705.1 Nesogale talazaci
GATATATTGGCTGGAAATATAAGCCCTAGTTTCCATATGGAAGATGAAAATTCTCCTACAGCATCAGCATGGTCCCCAGTGCATCAGACTGACATTGTTCACTCAGACTTGAAAAGGGACCAGAGTGCTCTTACATTTAAGAGTCAAGTCAGCACCAGGGGTGGCCTCTGGTTTCTCTTTGGGTTAATGACCTGAAACTCATTACTTTGTGATGCTGGGATTTGGACCACTTCCCAAACAGCATCTCTGAATATGTGTGGTTTCCTGGAAGCCTGAATAAGGGTGCCACTGATTCCATAACAAGCTTCTTTGCGACTGTATAGTTTTAAAAAACACCAATTATATAAATGTGGATGTATCAAATTTCAGAAATATTAATACTTGAAAAGTCACACTTCATAGAAATATCATAAAGACACTGCCAAGTCTATCTGTGCCTAACTTCCACTCTAGAAGAGAGGGGGAAAAAGTGTGCTTACAAAAGTCTATTGTTTCTTTTACTGGGCGAGGTAGTTAAGGTTTATTGTGTCAACACCTGGCTGATAAACACATGTGGAATTGATTGGAGATAAATGGTTCAGTGAGCCTCACCTTTCTAGTTAGTCCCTTGCTTTCTTGTGGTCAGACCAGGGTGCAGTTGCCTTAGCCAGTTCCCTGCTTCAATTGGCAAGGCTCACTTCCTGTGAGCCATCCCTGAGGAGAAGCCCCATGGACCTACCCTGATGCCGCCCTGGGAGCTAGAACAGCCGCATGGAAACCCCTGCCAGCGCTGAGATGCTGACACACTCACTGATTTAACTTTCTTCCTGCAGTCAGCGTCTTTGTGTGTGTTTTGTGAGATGGACGAGGGCTCTGTCAATCGGTGTCGGACACATGGGCTAGTGTTGGACTTATGGGCTTGGGCAGTACTGGGATGCTTTCTTGATGTCCACTTACCCTTTATCTAAAGCTCTCTCTTTTCTACAAATGCGTTTCTGTGGACTTGTTTCCCAGTTTATCCAGACTAACACTGGGCAATTTTTCAGCTTTTTTTGTCCAGAAGTGCAGATGGCTAGGAGCTTGGTTGCAGAGTCTCATGAAGAAAGGGTACCGAGGTTCGTCTCACACCCAAGTTTTCCCTTTCCACCTGGGCAGTCACCGCACGGCACCGAGAGTGTGAAAACGAGACCAAAATCCCAGGCAAACCAGCGGAACCAGAAAGCCCTTGACTTTTGCCCTTATGAGGGACTAGCGAGTTGTGGACCGTGCAGGGGGCGGGGGGTGGTTGGCGAGCGGCCTCGAAACACCATCACCGTCCTCGTCTGAGCGCGTTGCCCGCACGCGCAGGGCGGCAGCGGGAATGGCGCTCGTTGATGACGTCACGGCCGGCCGCTCTCTGCTTGGGCGCGAGGCATCTCGCGGTGCATCTGTTCGGCTGCTGCCTCGGGGGTTTCCGCCACCGCCTTCGCCCTTCTCCGAACTGCCGAGTCTGGGCGCCGGAGGCCGCCTGTGCACGATGCCCGTCCGGGGCCTCTGATGGATGCGCTGCGGAGTGACTCCTGCCTTGAGCTAACCGAGAACCGGGAGCCGCACTTCCGGGGCAGGGGGGTGGGGTGTGATGAGAAGCAAGGAAAATTACTGAAGAACGCTGGCTTCTCTGTGTTGGGAACCCTTCCTCGGACAGCACTGCAGAACGAAACTATGAACTCTTCCGCAAAAGGGGTGACTTACAGAATTATCATGGGCCTGGAGGAAGTGAGGAAGCGGCAGGTGGGTTCTGCTTTGTGGAATTCTACTCGAGATCAGATGCGGAAAATGCCAATGGAACGCGCCTGGTGAGGGGGTGATTGGAACAGACTGGGAGGCCGGCTCTAGGGAAGGCGGGCAGGGTGGCCGCAGGCGCTCGGGGCACCAGGGACGAGAGGAGCACCGCAGGACTGTGAGGCCAGGAGAGGTGGCTCCAGAAAACTGGAACAAAACTCACGGGGAATACCCCGCTCCCTCAAGCGGGTGAGTGGTGAAGATGGGTGCCCCAGGTCCACAAAGCAGCCTGATTTCACCAAGTTTTCTTCAGTCTGTTACTTCCTCTCCGAAAATTGTTGGACAGAAATCCAGAAGAATGTATTTAATTTTCGTCTTCAGAATTTTGCCCATGTTTCATATTACCAGGATGGTTTTTTTTCTACTAGTAATAAAAATTGGTTCCTTGAATACAAATTGGATGTGTAGTATGGATTATTCTGTGAAAACATCATTTTAAGGATAGTTGGACAGATTTCATTTTGGTTGTCCATGTTTATAATATAGGTTTATAATACCTTCTTGGGCTCGGAAACTTTTTAAGTCTGCCTGCTATTAAGTTTAATGGGGATGTGCTATTCAGTATAAACATATTTCTTGTTTTTAAATAAGGACAGATATGGGAAATTGTGTGTGTGTGTGTGTGTGTGTGTGTGTGTTAAATTCTAATCTCCAAAAGCAAGCAGTGGTCGAGGGCCTGGGATAGCTGGGGTAAAAGCCAGCCTTGGTCAGTCAGTCCTAGGAGACACTAACGAGCTTTATGGGAGTCCATCCAGAGTTTTAGGTGCAGGATTTAAAGGACACTTAGTCATAAGAGACCTTTCAAAAGATGCAAATGTTCTCCCAAAAACTAATGAAAGCAAGACTTTGTTACAAAGAACCTCAAATACTCTAAAGGGGGGACTTGTCAGTAGGAAGTAGGATGAACTATCAAGGGACCCAGTGGGATATAAAATGACTTTCTCCCCCGAATATATGTCCCTGAATATAGGACTGCTTCCAACTTGTGGTCAATGATTGTCAAGATATTCTCCCTGAAGGCATCAGCCATCCAGAGCACTCAAACTAAGATGGGGCACACACCCTATTGATAAGTATAGTAATTTTGTTTCCATGGAGAGCTACAAAAGTGGTCAAACTTGCTCAGTGACATCCAAAGTTAGCCTGCCTTCCTGAATGTAGGATCCACCCACCATGTCAAATGTGTACCCCAATGCCTTCCCTTCCTATTGCATTTATAGCCCTAGATCATCCCATTCCCATAACTGTATTATTGATAATACAACCTCTTCCTGTGACCTATGTCTTTACCTGTAATCGGGGGCTTGCACACCCCCATGAGATATATCCATAAGCCTTGAAATAAGTTCCCCTTTCTCTTCTCCCCTCTCCTCCACCAGTGCTGTGCGTGGACCTGGCTGGTGAGATCATGGCCATCCAGGAAGCAAGCGTGCTACTACGAAAATGTGTCTGACTCCTTTGTTTTACCTTCTGGTCTTTCTCTCTTGTTCTCCAGATGACCTTTCTGCAATCCTTATATATCATGTCCATACAATTGCACCTACTGAACCCAGGATACAGTTTTGAGAGGCAGGACTCCCCCACAAATGGTGCCCATCATGTGGCAGTAGGAAAAGAATTCCTTGGGGTTATACCCCCTGTAACAATTGTATGGCCCCACTGGACAGGAAAGCGAATTGGGGAAATTGTGTGAAGTGAGCATCGGTGTGGGAATTAGCAAATAAATAGTGGAAATAGTGAATGAGTATTTTTAAGAGGACAATGGGCAAGGAAAAAGTAAACCTAAAACTTAAGGAACTATGCTCATCTACTTACTGAAAAGACAGAGCATTACAGTAACAAAAAGATAATGTTTTCTAAAAGTAGAAAAAAGCTATAATCCATGGTTCCTGGAGGAAGGACCTCTTGATCTTGAGATTTGGGAGGAAGTCATTGTAAACTGAAAGAAAGCATACAGAGATGGGGAGAAGATCCCCACAGAGACATGGTCTCTGTGGGCACAAATCAAGATAGTTTTAGAGTCTTTGCAGGAAGAAGAGAAAGTGGATTCTCAGTCTCGTGAGAAGTCCTGCGTCTGTCCAAATCTGAGAAAGTCAGCTGAAGTCTAGGGACCCACCTTCCTTCAAAGGCAAAGGCCCAGGAGTGAAACTCCAGGGAAAGCCTGACATCTGACCAGTTCTTTGCCCGCGCTACACCAGAATATCATGCAAGTTTAAAACTGTAAGGTTATAAAATGATGCCTTTTCTATTGGCCTGATTGTGGGGCCTGAGACCCTACCCTCAGCTCCTGGTTTCCTACGCCCCACTGCCTGGGTCTTATGGGAGACTGGGGTTAGATGACTCATAAGGTGTTTCCCATGCCTGACTTCTCACTTCAGGCCCAGATGCAAACACTTCTTGCTTAGCAGACATGATCAGAGCCAGCACTGAAGCGACTCTCCAAACATTACCCTAGAGATTCAATTAGGTTTGGGCCAGTGGCATTGGGACTTTAAACTCCCCATTCTACAAAGTCTTGATTGATTTGCATACACGAAAGTCCAGCACCCTTCAGAGGCTTATACTCTTCTCTAAATTGGTGTTTTTTCCTGCCAGCTTTTGTTTTTCTTCCTTGTAGGCCATCACTCCTCTTGGCCAAGTCTTCTGATTAACCAGATAGGACATTCCCCTTCCATGCAGAAAGGCACTTCATGTAATCCCTGGTGTTCTCAACACCCAGAGAAGCCCCGAGATCTTAGCAAGTCCTGGTTAATTACTGACTTGATTATTCTTCTGCAACATTTCCACACGTGGAGGATATTTGAAACCTGGATTTTCTCCGATTCTGTCATCATCTCACAATTAGGGAAAAGTTTGCCTAAGACATGGACTAATAAACTCAAACACACCTTCCTTTATCCCAAGCTTTCCCTTCTCCAGCCTCACTGGTATAGGCTTGGAACATGTATTTCCCTAGGTAGGTCTCATTTTCCCCACACCTGTACCTGGGACCCAATAATCTCCCAAGCTTCTAGTTGAGGACTAGGCCCAGGTGGCACTTTGATTTCAGCTGGTGATATCCTGAGCAGAGAAAACACTCAGACACATCATGTCAGACCTCTGACACACAGAGTTGCAAGGTTTTTTGTTTGTCTGTTTGGTTTTTGCTTTAAGGTCCTAAAACTTTATGGTCCTCAGTTATACCAGCAGCAGAAAATGCATAACTGGCTATTCAAGAAGGCTTAATTGTAACAGAGACCCCACAATACAAATATACAAGCATTAAAAGAGAACCGATGCTTAACTGTAGGGATTTGGGAAAGCTCATTACAGGAAATGTTTCAGGAGAGGGCATCCAGTTCCTCAGTCCTGCAGATTTCCTTTGCTGGACCCCAACGAGTGCACACTGTCCTGGTGCTCTCGTCCACTGGAGAATCACTTCAGTGTCTTGAGAGTCACTCTTCACTTCTTGTGCAGACAGCTGCCCCAGGGCCCCAGGTGCTCAATCAAGGCCAGGCCTGGACTTGGCAGGAGCATGCATTTTTCATTGCTGGTGGAGGAGAGCTATGCAAAGCATTGATAAATCCATTGGTGCAGCTGTTTCATCTGGGACCTTCTTTTAGCCAAAGCCAGGTAAAAGATTAACAGTGGGAGGAGGAGGAGATGGACATCTGAGGATTCAGAACAACCCACACTCAAGCCCCCTGAGTAATAATGTGGCTTACAGACATGGTGCAGGCCTTGAATGTGTATTTCCCTATGTAGATCTCATTTCTCCCACCTGTATCTCGGAGTTTGCTCAAGAATAAATGGGCTCAAGGGACCCTTCTGACATTCTTTAAAAAATGTTTTATTGGCATTTAACCCACACATTCCACAGTTCAATAGTTCAATCATTTGAAGAAAGAGTTGTACAATTGTTACTGCAATTGATTTTAGAAGATTCCCCTCACCCTAGGGTTAAGTAACTTTTAAAATGAGTTGTGTAATCACCATCAGTTCTAGTGCTTCCTCCCCACCTCCACATATGTTATTTTTGCTCCCCAACCCTCTTACCCTCATGATCCCCTACCGCCCAAACCTACACCTCCCCTACAAACCCTTACATCTCATCTCTATGTATCTTACTTTGTATATGTCACAATTTTGAAAGCCCAAAAGGAACAATAAAAGAGAGAGAGAGAGAAAATAATGAAGATAAAAATGCAAAATGTCACTAGGGAGAAGATGGTAACTGTGTGACACTGACCAAAGGGAATCAGCAGGAGATCGGCCTGGAGAAAGTGTCTGAAAGAGAAATTCAGCACCACCGGATCACTGGAGGATCATCATAAAGATAAGTAGACAGATTCGCGGGGTTCTGAGGGGCTGGGGGCTTTGGGCTTGCCACAGTGAAGCCGGGCTGGGATTTGATGCACCACTTTCTGTCATTGTCTCTGCCAGAGCCGCTGACAGGATGGTTTGAGCCGGCACAAGGGCATTGTGTAGTCGGAGTTGGAGCTGAGACTTGCCGTTGGTGCAGGGCAGAGACTGAACCCTTGTGACCCTGCACTCAGGGATCGGGGCTGCTTTGGGTTCATTCCCTAATCTCCTAATCCCCTAATCCTAATCCTAATCCTAATCCCCTCACTGTTGGGAAAACCTGGTCTCCTGTTACTAACTCCTGGTCTTTTCCAGTTCGACTCACAGGCCAGACCCCTCCCCTTAGGCTAGTGCAACTACTGCTACACCCAGCTGGGAGAGCCCCACCCTGTGCAGAGTAGCCTGAGGGAGGAGAAGCGCTCCCACTCTCCACCTTGGTGTTTTCCACCTAATTTCCTACAGGGTAAATCTAGACTATGTGTTTGGGGAGAGCTCTTACATGTCCTCTGGGGGATCCATCTAAGGAATCCTCCTGCCGCCAGTCTTGTGCTTCGTGCCGCCCACGGCAGTTCCAACAGTGCTGGCCTGAATGCCAAGCTGCTGCAGGAACCACTGCCCAGTTTCCGCAGCGATCTGCTTGATCGGATGGTTCCGCCCAATGTTCATGGTGCTCTACTCAGAAGTGGGTAGCCCACCAGCATTCCATGGAGCTCCCCTTGCAGTGGGCATCCCCACACACTTCCTGCAGTGCCCCAGGCTGCTGTGGGCTGCACCATCCCATCTCCTGGTAAGATCATGCAGTGCAGCACCATCCTTGTGGGTCCACAAAAATCCAACCAGTGGACCCTGGGAAGACCACCCAACTTGCCCTCAAGATAATGGAACACCCGTCCACTAGAGAAAGAGTGAAGTCACAAGAAGATAAAGAGTTAGACTAATTCCATAGTAAAATTAGGCACAGGAAGTTTGAAGACACGTTCCTTTAAGCCTCCCAGAGAGAGCCAGTGCTCTTCGAGACCCTAGAAAATGGCACCCGGTTCTTCAAAAACAATCCAACGCAAATAGCAATCAGCCCCAACAACCTCAATGAAAAAAACAGGAGAAACAAGGTAATGGCAGAAGATGTCCTGAACCTAATGGCATGCATAGAAGAAGCAGACATTGATATGCCACAGAAGGAAATTTTCAGAATGATCCTTGGAGTTATATATGACATGAGGGAAACAATACAGAAAAAGGATGAATTAATAGATGAGATATAGTCCATGCACCACAGGGAAATACAAGAACTTGGGGACGAGAAATCAGAAAACAACAGCAGACTCACAGACTTCGCGAATCGACTGGAGGAAGCTGAAAATCGCATCAGTGACCTAGAGGATAGCCAAGTGGAATTTAACATACACGAACAGAAATCCAATAAGATTCTAAGAGAAACTGAAGAAAAGGTAGGATCTATGTCTGGTGCTATAAGAAGAAATAACATCAGAGTTATTGGCCTACCAGAGGAAGATACAAAAAGGAGTCATCTGCAACAATAGTCAGAGAATTCTTGCAGGAAAACTTCCCTAGCTTAATGAACAAAAACCAGACAACCATTCAGGAGGCTGAAAGAACACCAGCTAGACTGAATCTCAAGAAGAAGTCACTGAGATACATAATAGTTAAACTATCCAGCTTTGAGGAAAAGGAGAAAATCATGAGACCAGCTAGGGGAGAAAAAAAGCAATCACAGATAAAAAGCTTCCCTAATAAGAATATGCTCAGACCTATCAGTGGACACTATGAAGAAGAGGAGAGAGTGGAGTAATATATTCCAAAATTTGAAGGAAAATAATGCAAACCCAAGAATACTCTATCCATCCAAATTATCTATCAAGCTAGATGGAGAAGTAAGAGTTTTTCCAGACAAGGAAAAACTCAAAGAATATGTTAGAAGAAACCCAGCCCTACAAAAGATCCTTGCTGACCCAGTATGGGCAGAAGAACAACATTCATCAAGCATAAATAAGAGAACATGAGATAGAATAGCCTCACCCAAAGGGCAACAAAGAGAATACATCCCTGAAAATAGGAATGGCTTAACGGTGGAAAAAATCAAGAATGATCAACCCTCACATACACATCCACAACACACAGGGAGGTAGAGAAACACTCAACACAAAAGGTAGAAGATGACATCACATATTCCACAGTTGGAGATAATAACCCTAAATATCAATGGACTGAACTTGGGAATCAAGACTGTGGCTTGTAGACAGGCTTAGAAAACACAGCCCATCAATCTGCTGCCTAGTGGAGACACATCTCAAGACTACAGACAAAAATAGGCTGAGAATCAAAGGCTGGAGAAAGGCATACCAAACAAACAATGATTCAAAAAAAAGCAGGGGTAGCAATCCTAATCTCAGATAAAATTTACTTCAAAGTGCAAAGCATAAAAAGAGATAAGGATGGATACTAGGTAATGCTCAAGAGAAAGATAGACAACGAACCAATAAGCATTGTAAACATATAGTTCCCTAATGAGAGACCCACTGAGTATGTAAACCAAACACTCTTAAAGATGAAAAAAGAAATCACAGCCTCAATTATCATAGTGGGTGGCTTCAATGCACCACTATCTGAGAAAGATCACAAGGAAGAAATCTCAACAAGGAGGCTAGAGATCTAAACACTATAATAAGACAATTTGATTTGGTAGATATCTACAGACTTTTTCACCCAAATAAAAAATAATTCACATTTTTTTCACCCACACATGAAACATATTCGAAGATAGACCACATGCTAGGACATAAGGTGAATCTCCATAAATTTAAGCACATTGATATCATACAGAACTCTCTCACAGATCACTGTGTCAAAAGGAAGATGAAGAGAACTACAGAAAATAGATGGAGAATGAATAATTCTGTATTGCAAACGGAGTGCGTACTGGCCCAGATCAGAGGTGGAATTAAAAAATTTCTAGAAACCAATGAGAGTGAAAGCACGCCATACCAAAATTTATGGGACATAGCAAAGGCAGTCTTCAGAGGAAGTTTCATAGCAATACATGCACACCTGAAAAAGGAAGAGCATTTAATAACTGATATGTAGGCACAGAATTTAAAATGACTAGAGCAGAGTCAGCAGGACAATCCCACTAATAGCAAAAGAAAATAAATAATAAAAATCAGGGCTGAGATTCAGGAGAGGGGAAATAAGAAAATAATGGGGAAAATATGCTGCTAAAAGTTGGTTCTTTGAAAGGATTAACAAAATTGACAAACTGCTGGCAGACTTAACCAAAGAAAGGAGAGAAAAAATTTCAATAAAAGAATGAGGGATGAAAAAAGGGAGATCACAACTGACCTGAATGAAATTAAAAGGATAATAACACAGTACTACAAAGGTCTGTATTCCAATAAATTCAACAACTTGGAAGACATGGGCAAATTCTTGGAAAAGAATCTCTTCATAGATTATCCCCAATAGACATCAAGAATCTCAACAGACCCTTAACAATAGAAGCTAAAGGATGTCAAGTATGTCCCTTGTCCCCACTCTTATTCAGTATTGTACTGGAGATTTTAGCAAACAGTATAAAGCAAAGAAAAGACATCAAATATATTCAGCTGGGGAAGGAAGAGGTGAAATTATTGCTATTTGCAGATGATATGATTTTATATGTGGAAAACCCCAAAAGCTCCACAAGGGGAATATTGGAAACAATAGAGGAGTATGGCAGAGTAGCAGGATACAAGATCAACAGAAGTCCACTAGACTGCTGTACAGAGGATATAAAAAAGAGGTAACCTTCACAATAGCCATGCAAAATTGAAATATCGTGGGATATACCTGACTAAATGAACAAAAGATCTATATGATGAAAACTACAAAACACTATTACAAAAAACCAAGAGTCACTTCAACAAATGGAAGAATATCCCATGCTCATGGATCGGAAGGCTCAATATAGTAAAGATGTCAGTTCTACCCAAGGCACTTTATAAGTTTAATGCAATCTGATACAATTACCTCCATCCTTCTTCAAAGAAATGGAAAAAATTATTAACTTTATATGGAGAGGGAAGAAGTACATAATTAGCAGAGAACTCCTCAAGAAGAAGGACATGGGGTGGGAGGCTTGCTTTACCTGACTTTAGCACATACTATGCAGCCACAGTGGTCAAAACAGCATGGTATTGGCATAATGATAGATACTCTGACCAATGGAAAAGAATTGAAAGCCCAGAAATAAAAGCATCAATATGCAGACAAATGATCTTCAATAAGGGTCCAAAAAATGTCAAATGGAAAGCAGATTCCCTTTTCAACAAGTGGTGCTTGAAAAAATGGATATCTACTTGTAGAAAAATGAAGCGAGACCCTTACCTCACTCCACGCACTAGAATAAACTCAAGGTGGATCACAGACCTTGAAGTAAAGCCCCAAAATATTAGGGCCATCAATGAGGGAATTGGGACAAACCTGAGAATTTGGTGCAAGGATTACTTAGACTATAACATTTTTAGCAATGACAAATCAGATAAAGGACTTATTACTAAAATCTACGATACCCTGATGCCTTTCAAAAAGAGCAAAACTAACTGCCCACTGGGGAAGTCGGCAAAGGACCTGAAGAAAAGTTTCACAGAGTCAGAAATCCGAATGGCCAATAAACATATGAGAAAATGTTCCTGATCATTAGCTATAAGAGAAATGCAAATCAAAACAACGAGATACCACCTAACACCTTCAAGGATAGCCTGATTCAAAAAATCAGAAAGTAATAAGTGTTAGAGAGGCTGTGGGGAGATAGAAACTCTTATCCACTGCTGGTGGACCTGTAGATATGTACAGCCACTATGGAAATCGACTTGGCGTTATCTAAAACAGATGGAAATTGAGCTGCCATATGACTCTGCAATCCCTCTAATGGGCATAAACCCAGAAGAAGCAAGAAACAAACCACAACCAGACATCTGTGCTCCAATGTTCAGCACAGCAAAGTTCACAATTGCAAGGAATTGGAAGCAGCCCAAATTTCCATCATCTGATGAATGGATTAAAAAGCTGTGGTACAGACATACAATGGGGTACTATGCATCACTGAAAAGCAGTGATGAATGCAAGGACCACATCACCGCATTGTAAGAACTGGAGGAAATTATGCTAAGTGAAGTTAGCCAAGCCCAAAAGGACAAGTACAACATGAGTCCACTGAGGTAAGCTTAATTTAAAAAACTGTAAAAGGGTATTGGGGAAAAGCTACTGTATACAGAAATGCCTGGGGCGAGGCCTAGGTAGTATGGGAGTGGCCAGACCAAATCCAGAGCTACATATGGTAGCCAACTGGAGTGGGGAGATGAGGGTGGGGCAGATGGTGATGTGTAGGGATGGAATGGGGTGCTGATCCACACAAGGGAAGCATATTGTTAATATCTCCACAGGTAAAGAGGGACCAAACTGAAACCTGGTGACCCAGGATGTGAATGCAACGTGATGGCATGGAGCAGGGAATCAGTGGAGGTGTCTGAGCACATAAGCCCAATCCCAGCTACAGGAGCAGCCACCTCTCCACCAGGGGAGTTTGCCTTGGAAGTCAGCACTGAAGCTGCAGCTTGGGAAGTGAGAGATACCTGACCAGAGCACATGAGAACAAATGAAGGGGAGGAAGAGAGAATGGAGTACATCCTGACCTTCCAAGCCTTCAGGACAATGTTTCCACTGAGAACAGCCAATGCATACAGAGGATCATATGGCCAGCCCCACTATGAAATACAGCTACACGTGCTGACCCAAGGCCTTTTGGGGACAATGATGAGAAACAAGGTCAGGATTATACCCTGACACAACCATACCATGGCAAAACACTAAGGGTGTGCAACAGAGCATGGAGTTCCTCAGGGAGTGCCAAGGATATACTTTGGAACCAGGGTGTAGCACCCCATCTGACTCAACCAGGGGACACTCCTGGAGGTCAACGAACAGGCCTTGTACTATTTATAGGTTTTTGAATTGTTATTATGTATTACATATATATAGGACAATGGATTTTTTGTTGTTGTTATCATTGTTTTATTTTCTTTGGTTGCTTCATTTTAGGATTTTTTTGTACATATTGTTTTATCTGCAGGTCTATCTAGATAAGATAGGCTGGACAGACAGTCTGAGGTGAAAACGACAGGATTTATGGTTCCGGAGGCTGGGGGTGGGGGACATGAGAGAAGGGGAGGAGGGAGAAATGAGGTGCTGTTGAACAGCCCAGGGATAAGGGTATAACAATTAATTCAAAATCAGTGAAAAGGTGGGTGTGAGAGGTTCCGATAGGGATTGATCAAGAGTAATGTAACAGAGAGAAAATAAGAAAGCCAAATTGAGGCTGAGCATGATAGTGGGATAAAAGGAAAGTAAAAGGAAATAGAGGAAAGGGGGGGGGGAGAAGGGCATTAATAGAGGTTTAAATACAGGCATGTAGATAGGTGCATATATTTATATGTGATGATGAGGAAATAGATCAATGAGAATATACTTATAGGCTTAGTAGTAGGACAGCAGATGGGCAATGGACCTCCACTCAAGTAATTCCTCAGTGCAAGAACATTTTGTTCTATAAAATTGTTCTATAAAATCACCATTCCTACATGATCACTGAAGACAAATGAGTGCATAAGCAAATGTGGTGAAGAAAGCTGATGGTGTCCGGCTATCAAAAGATGTCTGGGGTCTTAGAGGCTTGAAGTAGACAAGCAGTCATCTAGCTGAGAAGCAACAAAGCCCACATGGAAGAAACACACCAGCTTGTGGGACCACAAGGTGTCAAAGGGATTAGTTATCAGGCGTCAAGAACTAAAAAGCATAACATTGCATGTTTACTTACCTGATATGATCGCTGATGACAAATGTGTGCATAAGTAAATGTGGTGAAGAAAGCTGATGGTGCCAGCTATCAAAAGATATAGTGTCTGTAGTCTTACAGGCTTGAGTAAATGAGTGGCCATCCAGCTCAGAAGCAACAAAGCCCACATGGCAGAAGCACACCAGCCTGTGTGACCATGAGGTGTTCAAGGGATCCGGTGCCAGGCATCAAAGAACTAAAGTTATATCCTTATAAAAGAGGGGGAGTACAGATTGGGGATCCAAAGCCCATCAATTGATGAAGTGACATCCTCTTACAGAGGGGTTCCAGGGAGGAGATGAGCCAGTTAAAGTACAGTGTAGTAACAACGAAATATGCATCTTTCCTCTAGTTCTTAAATGCTTCCTCCCACCCACTATCATGATCCCAATTCTACCAGACAAATCCAGCTAGATCAGGGATGTACACTGGAGTTGGAAACATGGGAAATTTAGGATACATGATCCGTCAGGTCTCATGGTAGGAGTGGTGATACTGGGAGGGTGGAGGGATTATGGAGTAGAAAGGGGGAACCAATTTCAGGGATCTACATATAACCTCCTCTCTGGGGTATGGACAACAGGGAATTGGATGAAGGAACACATTGAACAGTGTACAATAAGAAAAAATATTAATAATTTGTAAATTATTAAGGGTTCATGGGGGAGGGGGGAAGAGAAGGGAAATATGGGGAGCTGGTACTGGGGGCCTAAGTGAAGGGAGAATGTTTTGAGAGTGATGATGGCAACAAGTGTGCAAATGTGGCCTGCATACAATTGATGTATGTATGGATCGTGATGGGAGTTGTATGAGCCCCCAATAAAATGATTCTTTAAAAATGGGGGGAGGGGAAAGAGGACCTTATACCAAGGGCTCAAGTAGAAAATATTTGGGAATGAATATGGCAATATGTGTACAAATATATTTGATACAAGTATGTATTGGATGTTATAAGAGTGTAAGAGCCCCCAATAAAATCATCGGGAAAAAAATACGAAATGTAAGTAAGAAAGAAAAACCACCTTGGATATTTGCAAGTCCAGGAGAGAAATTTTTGCTGTGGAACAGGCATGAAATACTTGCCCCTAGAACAGTTGTAGTTGGTCAAAATGTATGTCAGCTGACCCCAGTGCCAAGTTTGCTTCAACACCATCACAATCACAATGATTTCTGACAGAAAACCTGCTTGAGACCCTTTTGACTGTGCTTAGTGGGGCTCACTAGAGGCTCCATCTGGATAGATACTCTATACATGGGTTTTGTTTTCCCCCTGTCCTCCATAGCCTTCTACAAATTAGGTGTGACCAATTTGGGCTTTGATTCTTTTTCCTTTGTCATATTTGAGTTTTGTTCCTGTCATCTTTAGATCGCACAAACTGGTGTGCTTTTTTTATATTGACTTAGTTGACTCCTTCTTAGATGGCTTCTTGTTTTAATACAAGTCTCTAAGTCCCCAGACACGATTTTGATTGATAGCCGGACACCACCTGTTTTCTTCCCCACACTTTGCTATCGCACTCCAGATTGTTTGTCCCACCTATCTTATCTGATCCAACTGGTAACTCAGGCAAGAAGGGAGCTGTGGGGAACAGTGCACTTTCTGCTAAGTTGTCTCCACAATATATGCCATACTTAAGCTGCTTGCTACACGTGACATGTAACTTTTCACTTGGAGGTCAACGGAAGCAAGTTGGGGTTATTCTCCCTCAGGGTTATCTGCCATCTAGAGCAATTGGGTTCTATAGCCTGTCCAACCCTAAATTGGGCCCACTCCCTTCTGAAAAGATAGTAGTAGATCATCCCAAGGATGATCAAGGCTAGGCTGCCATATTAACCCGCCCTTCTTGTCACATTTATACCCCTAGTGCCTCCCCTTCCTATTATGTGTACACCCCTAGCTCATCACCTTCCTGTTATTGTCCCCTTTCTGTTACGCTTATGCCTACTGTATGGCCCCTTCCTGAGATGTGTGGTGACCTGTAACCATGCCCACAAATTAGTTTTAAGCTATGATGAGCACTAAATTCCCTCCTGTCAGATCTCTCTGACCAGCTTCCCAGTTCCCTATAATCTTTATCTATTATCACTGTACAACTGCGCTTACCGGACCCATGATGATGTGTTAGGGGTTGGTTTTCTAACAAGGAGCAACATTGGCTTGGGCCTGAGGAATTTACACACTCCAAATTGTCCGATAAAGAGCTCCCGCTGACTTCCAGCTGCCACACACTGGATAATGTACTCTTTCCTTACCCCTAACTCTACATCTGCTGTCTAGAGATCGCTTCCACAGCAACACCCCCCCTGCCCCCCTTGCTATCTTTCACTGCTTCTAAGACCTTTGTCTTAGACTCCACTCCCAAGGAAACCCAAACTAAGACATGGATCAATGGGACACATGAAGTGTGAAAATCCTCAGATAGGTGAACACCTAGCCCTGTGACTCTTCTAATCATGCCACCACCCCAAAAATCCTTCTAGAGCAGATGCCCTTGAAAACCCAGAGAGACTCAGCTTGTGGCTCAACAAGGCCGTCCACCACTGCCTAGGACCCCTGGTGGCACAACGGCCACGTGATCAATCATGCAGGGAGAGGATGGCCCTGGGAACTCACCCTGTGGCTTTCGGGGAGAAGGCAAGGCTTCTGTAGAGCCTAGGGAGCAGTTTTGCCCCATCATAAGCAGGCACCATGTATAGAAACCTACCCACTGGGACCCCACAAAGCCACACCTCCCACCACCAGCACCCCTGGACCCACCTTCCCACCCCACAGGAGGGTCTTGTGTGCTGAGGCCACTGAATTTGGAGCTTGAGATAACTGTGATGACATTTGGACCTGTCCTGAGTGGATATTGCCTTGGACTGACCTCCCAAGCCACCAGGGCTGGGTCTGCCACCTGATGTAGCTTCCTGGTGCTAACCAAATATTAGAAGCTGTTTACCAACACTTGATGGGAGGTCAGATGCTTAGAGATATTCTCCCTGAAGGCTCCAATCATCCAGGCACCATTGTCTCTCCCACAAACATTAGGGCTTACTCCCTGTTGTTAGGACAATGGTCTTCCTTATACTTTAGCAAGCATGACATGTTTCACCGCTTCTCCAGTGAGAGATTCATGCTGATAACATGTTCAAAGAAGTTAAGACAAAGTCTGACCAGTCTTTCTCCTACGGAGCATTCAGGATGTACTTCTTCCAATGCAGATGTTTCCATTCTTCTAGAAGTCCATGGCACAGTCGATATTCTTCAACAACACCAGGATTCAAAGGCACTAGGTCTTCATCCACCTACTTTATTTATTGCGAATAATATTTTATTCAGTCATTTTTGCTTAGAATTGAAACTCTAGAAATTCAAATGTAATATCCTGGTCCATGAACTTCTCATAAATTCCAGAGATGGTTTCAACCTTGTGTTCTGCATGGTTCTACCTGACCTTCTGCAGACGAGCCTTCCTCAGCTGCCTCCGTGCAGCTTCACACAGGTTCTCATGCCACGACTTCCCTGGGAAGACCACGTCCTTCAGGGTCATGTGCTGTACAGCTGTCAGGGTGCGGCTCCCAGGACACTGTGGTTTAGGCAAGATTCTCCTCTGAGCAATAAGATCATGCTTGCCACAGAATAGTTTGTCCAGTCTCTGTCCTAGTTGAGCTTGGATTTTTTGGAAAACTTTCAGTTGAGGAACAGGAACAAAGTTCACAACAGCAACAGCATTCCAACCACCATCGACTTCTATTTTCTTGGCTGCCATTATATTTAGCTCTCTTCACTGGGCCTTTAGGTCCAAGTTCATCTTCAGCTCAAGAAGAGCCTGAGAAATGCCAGGCTTGAATGAGAAATCTGGCTTTTCTCTGTTGGACTCCTTAGTCTTCCCGCTTAACTGAGAGCGGCCTTTCCCTTGCCAGCACCAGCCTGGGAGAAGCTTGTGTCTGGCTTTTGCATGCCAGGAGGTGACCGTGCTGAGGTACACCTGAGTCTTTGAGGTGTCGGCTTTGCTTGTTCAAGGAGACCTTTTGCCGTAGAATTGCCCGATTGGATGCGTCCTTTGATTTGCTGACTGACGTTTTTACATGTGTTGATATTTAATGTGGGATGAAGACAGAAGTTTTCCACAATTATTATACTCCAAATATTAAGCAAACTGTTTACCAGCATTTGTTATGGAAGTTAAGTTAGCTGTACTCCCTGTAGTTCCCAATGATCTGAGACCTTTGTGTTGTCACACAGCAGAGCTAACTCCCCTGGTGTTAGGATGACAACTCCCTTCCTTTGAAGCTTGTGGGAGGGATCCAAGAACGATGGTCAATGGCTCCTAACCTGACAACTGTTTATCTACCTCCAGATGTCCAAGGTCTGGTCTTATCACTCCCCTCTTCACATAGTCATGTAGGCATCCCTAAGACCACACCCCTTATAACCATATAGCCCTTAAGACAACCCCTTCCTGTGATGTATGTCCTTGTATGTAATTAGGGGCCTGGTTTGGCTAGAGAGGGTATATAGGGATGGGACATAGGCTAGAGGCTCTCTCTCCTGCCTGCCTTTCTCTCCTGCCTCTCCTGCCCCCCAGCGCTGGACGCTCTCCCTCATCATGTATTCCCCTCTCCTGCCTCTCTCTCCACGTGGACCATCTAGTAGGGTGGAGGTGAGCATGTACCGTGAAATGTAACTCTTATTATTCTTCTCTCTCTTATAATCTCTATATTGTTGTTATAATAAATAATAATTATCGCTGCACAACTGTCTGTTTAACCCTTGCTATGAGTCTATCAGAGGGCTGGCCACCTTCTGATAGTTTAATTCAAGCAAAGTGAAATCCTTCACAACTTTAACCTTTGCTTTATTTATCATGATGATGTTAATTGATCCAGTTGGAAGGATTTGGGTTTTTTGTATGTGTTGAGCTATCCTCCATAGTGAGGGCTGTAGTCTTTGATCCTCATGAGTAAGTCCTTCATGCTCATTTATTTTCAGCAAGTAAGGTTGTTGTGTCATCTCCATGTTGCAGGCTGGTAATGAGGCTTTCTCCAGTTCTCATTCTTTGTCTCAGATAAAAGGTGATGAAAGCCAACCCCAAGGAGACTACCCTTACATCCAACCACAGTTGAGACCTCACTAAGGGGATTGCATCCCATCTTAAGCCCCTTACATCCCATCCCATCATCACCTCAGCATATCCTCACATCACAGTATCACACAACATGAATGACATATCACATGACATGACATCATCACATCACAACATCACAGTACATTACATCATCACATCATGTCACATCATAGAGGATGATCACATAAGTACATAACTGCCACACCACTGAGAATCATGGCCCAGTCACACTCAGACAGACTTTCAGGGGGCACAATTCAATCCATGATACATACCTTACACATAAAAACCCTTTGGGTAGATTAAAGAGTTAAACACATAAACATCTAGTAGAATTGGAGTGGGCCAGCTTCTTTCTTTACATTGCTGTGTGAGCCCTGCTGAAATGGGATGGCTGGTGTCAACAGGAACACATCGACTTTTACCTGGTCAGCAACTTACCACTCAACTTGGCAAAATAGCTATCTGGCTTTATCTTTATTTCTTCAACTTTCATAGATGTGAAGGCCTCACTCCAAACTCTCCTCTTCCTCTCCTGTTTATCTTTGAGAGCCCTTCTTGTCAATGTCACCATGAGCCTACTCTGAGGTCAATTAGAATCAAAGCACATCTACTTCCCAAACCACAAAGACACCTGCCCCCCTCCCACTGGGGTCTTCAGAGCCACCATCCAATAATACCCAAGGTGTCGCTGCTCCTTCTCCCATTGGTCACTTATTTAATCATTGTCTACCAGTGCCTTTGCTGAAAGTCCAAAGGGCGGTCTCCAGTGCAACCATTGCTGGGCTCCTCTTTCAGAGTTCCCAAGTCTCACTGCAATGCAGGTCTGTGAATTGACGCAGATCTTGGAACTGGCTGTGAGGCTGTACCTCTCTACAGTGATGGCTCAGAACAGGTTTCTATTTATGAAACTAGCACTCCTCTTGATACTGTTGTTGTTGTTGTTATGAGACAAATCAAATAGAGTCTTAAGGCAGTACCTACTGTGTAACTGACCAGATAGGACTAAAGAGCTAAGATCACCTCCACCATGGAATAGTCCTTTAAATTCATTGCTGTTAGAGCCAAGGAGTCCATTTCGACTCCTAGTGACCGCAGGGGACAGAGGAGGACAACTGTGTGTGTCTCTTAGGCTGCCCTCTTGACAAGAGCAGATAGCCATGTCTCTTCTCCCCTGAAGGTGTGGGGTGAGTTTAAACTGTGCACCACTAGTTCGCCGTGTACTCTTCCATTATGCCACTAGACTTCCTAAAAATCACTAGGTGTATTGAAGTACAAGGAAACCAACACCACACCTACCACCATCGAGCCCGCGCTCACTGTATTGACCCAGGTGGGGGTTTCTGAGACAGGAATTACATAAGGAAGGAGAAAGCCCAGTCTTTCTCCCTCGGAAAGGCTGGTGGTTTTGAACTGCAAACCATGCAGATCACAGCCCCACTCATAGCCAAGAGGGGGCAAAAGTGGAGAGAAGTGTTCAGAATGCTACCATTCATATAAAGTATACAGAGACCCTCCGCAAAAGGATATGTGCATTACATACACATCTCTATATAAATGCATGTGATTCCAGGAGAAGCCACACAAATGGACCATCATACTTATCTCTGCAGGGAGGTGTGGGATTGGGGAGAAGCTGAAGGTTGTAAGGAGAGAGTACATTTTTTTTTTACAGTTTATAAATTTCCCCCCCAAATGTCGTTAGTTCTTTCGTGTAGGTCAGGAAATGGTAACAATTTTGAGTTCCCCAGAAGCCTGAGGAAAGCTAGTGGTGAGAATGCCCTCTGACTCCCCCTGTGCCTCAGCATGCTTCTCCCCACCATAGCCGTTCTGCCAACATCTGGGCGGCGACTGTCTCACATCGAGGTCTTTCCACTCCTCTTTCCTGTGGCTGTTTGACTCCTCCTCATACCCCACCCCACGAGGGAGGGTTGTCATGCTTCCCTGAGAGTAAAGGGAGTCCTGGGGGTGGGGGGTGGTGGCAGGTATGCAGTGGGCTGCCAACCACCAGCTCGGAAGTTTGAAACCACTAGCTAACTAGTGGGAGAAAAACGAGGGTTTCCACTCCCTAAAGATCCACAGCCTGAGAAACTCCCTGGGGCAGGGCTACCCTGTGCTACAGGCTCTCCGTGAGTCCGCACTCGCGCTAGGGCAGTGAGCTCCCGACCACACTGAAGCACAGCGGCGAGGATGGTTCGCCTTCCACAGGAAGTTGCAAGGGAGGGCAAAGAAGAAGGACAGAAAGAGCACAGCCCAGGGCGAAGGAGACCGCGGCAGAGGACGTCCCCGCCACGGGGAGACGGTACTCACTGCACAGCGCCCGGGCCACAGCTTCTAAAAAGAAAGCTAAAGGGCCTGGATCAATGAGGTTGCAGTCGGGGCCAGTTTCCTCAAAATATTCTCACGCTCTTTTTTTTAATAAGATCACTTGGGTCCCGGGAGACCGGGGAGGACGTGCTGCTGGCGCGGTGGTGAAGGGGTGTGGAGTCAGTGCTCACCCCGAGCCCCCGGTACAGAGCACAAACCACGGCCGGTCCTGCGTCCCCTCACGGTGAACGCTTCCACTGGGCCAAGCTCGAGGTCCTTCTCCAGGAGGCAAAGGTAAGGAAGGGAAAGATAGCTGTTGCACAAGAATGGAAACGAAGACAGAGGATTGCAGCTCACTCAGACTGCAGCAAAGAATTGAGCTGTGTCCTTTATTAATACTAAAATGTGGGAATACATGAATAGTTGCGTTTACTCAGAATTTTTTTAATTTGATAAGTAACATTCTTGGAACAACATTATCTAAAAGACCAGGTGCAGTAAAAAGTAATCTACAAAACAAAGAACAGAGGCCAAAACAAACTCCAGGCTAGACGTTCTTTATCAAAGACATGTCCTTGTCAATATGCACCTGTGTGCAGATGATCATAATGACCTCGAATGTGTATCCTTGAAGTATTGATGTGTCCAAGCTCTAGCTACAAAAATCACTAAGCCTTGGTCCATTGCATGCATTGCAGTAAGTCCTGCCATTTCCCAGAATGCAAATGATTTAGGAGAAGGGTGTCTTATTAAAATACTCCAATTTTTTTTTTTATTTCTATCACTTCTATGTCAATCTGGGTTGGGCTACTAGCCTAAAAGTTGATGGTTCAAACCCACTCATTGGTTCCACAGAAGAAGGGCCTGGAGAACTGCCTCTGTAAGATTGCAGCCAGGAAGCCCTCTGGAGGATTTCTGTCATCAGGTGCCTTTCTGTGGGTCTCAACTCATTGGGAGTCTGTGTGTAACGGTTGGAAACACTGCCTGATTCTGTGCTCACCGCACAGTGGGTGCGCTGGAGCCCACTGGCTGTCTCTGTGTCAGTCCATCTTGTTGAAGGCCTCTTCTTTGTCACTGCCTCTGCTTCCCCAAGCAGGGGACTCTCTCCTGAAAGCACGCCCGAAGTCTCACCATCCTGGCCTCCAACGAGCATTCCGACTGTACTTGTTCATCTCGTGGTTCATGGGACCTTCATTATTTTTCACCAGCACCATAACAGAGATGCATCGATGCTTCCATAGTCTTCTTTATTCACCGTCCAGCTTTCCCGTACATGTGAAGCCATCGTAAATACCATGGCGTGTACACCTTCCTCCTCAAAGTGCTATCTTTGCTCTTCAATACGTCAAAGAGGTCTTGTGCAGCACCGCTGCCCTGGACAATGGGTTGTTTGATCTCTTGACGGCTGTCTCCATGGGCCTTGGCTGTGGATCCAAACAAAATGAAATCCTAAGAACTTCAACCTCTTATCCCTTTGCTATGATGTTGTCTAGCAGTCTGGTCGTGAGGTTTTGGGCATTCATTACATTGAGTTGCAGTCTGTACTGAAGGCTGAAGGCTTTGTTCTTCGTCAGCAAGTGCATCAAATCCCCCCACTTTTAGCAAGCAAGGTTGTGCCTCTGCATATGGAAGGTGCTATCTTCCTCTGATTTTGGTGTGACATTCTTCTTTGTTGGGTCCAGCTTCTCAGGTCATTTACTCAACACACAGATCAGATAAGCAGGGTAAAAGGGCACAGCCTTGACATACACCTTTCCTAATAATAAGTCATGCGGTAGCCCCATGTGTGGCAGTTACATAATCTGGAGTCAACTTGCGAAGGGGTGGAATCCAGCCTGTCAATCCAGTTGCTGCTTGATGATCTCATTTGGAGGCTCAACAGAGATAAATAGCTCCCTGGCCATGGGACACACACACACTCTTCTTGGTATGCCAGGGCCTTGGAGCTGGAGGAGCCACATGGAGACCCACACCAGTGTTCAGATGCTTACACTGCCACTGGATGCACAAGACTCTCCACCCACCTGCCTGTGATTTTCCTGCATTTGACGTCATTGCATGAAGAGGAATTTATAGATTGGTATCAGACATATGGGCTAATATCAGACTTGTGGACTTGATCTGGACTAGGCTGGGATGGTTTCTGAAATATTCAGTTGCTCTTGTATTAAAGCTTTTTCTTATACACATATGAGTGTCTATGAATTTGATTCTGTAGTCAACCCTGACTCACACACCTTGTTCTGTTAGAATGACTGCTGGTCTGTGTGCAGGTTTTACTGAGGACAGTGACGTG
Organism: Nesogale talazaci; assembly: GCA_004026705.1. Classification (NCBI taxonomy): domain Eukaryota; kingdom Metazoa; phylum Chordata; class Mammalia; order Afrosoricida; family Tenrecidae; genus Nesogale; species Nesogale talazaci. The sequence goes on from PVJH01025159.1 coordinate 22,742, forward strand.
TCCTGAAATTCCCATTATTTTCTATGTTACTCATAGTGTCATGATCTACATAGTCTAATGCCTTTACATAATCAATAAAACACAAGTAAACATCTTTCTGGTATTTTCCTCTTTCGGCCAATACCCATTGTGTTAGTCTGGGAGACTAGAGAAACAATTCCACAGACACTCATATGTGTAATATAAAGAGGTGTATATACAAGAGCAATTGAACTTTGGGGAAACATCTCAGTCCAGTCTAGTCCAAGGTCATAAATCTTATATTAGCCCATATGTCCCATACCAATCGCTAAGTCCTCTTCAGACTCATGAAGCACATGCAATGACACCAGGACAACCACAAGCCAGTGGGTATGGAGTCTTGTGTATCCAGTGGCAGTAGAAGCATCTTAGCACTTTCAGGGGTCTCCTTGTGACTCCTCCAGTTTCTAGGACTCAGGGTATATCAGCATGCTGCCAGGTGTCTTGTCAGTAGAGTGTCTCCAAGGGACTGAGTCCTGAGTCTCTCATCTCCATGGAGGGAATATGGCCAGAATTCTCAAGAGAAGACATGCCTACACAGAGATCTCATTGACTTTTTCCAGCTTGGCAGGCTAGACTCCACCCCTCCACAATTAATCCTCAAATTGACACCAGATTAGGTGACTGCCATACCCATTTAGCATCCCAAGGATAATCCTTGTCCCACATCCTCTTCTGAATCTGGCTGTCGTGTCTGGCAGCTCCAGGTTGGTGTACTTCTGTGACCACTGTGGAATGATCTTCAGCAAGATTTTACTTGCCTGTGATATTAATGACCCTATTCATCTGCTAATTTGTCACACAGTGGGCCTTGTGTGTCACCACGCACGAGGCTGAAAGCTGTGCCATCAGTCTTCCCTGCACAGCAGGGTCACCCATGGTGTGACAGAGCTTTTGGTGATGAACAAGCTGGGAAGAAGGACTGGTGTGTTCGTGTCTGTGGGATTGACTGCTGCAAACCTTATGAGTAACAGTGGAGCGATTCCCCTCCTAACAGATGAGGTTTCCATGAGTTGAATCAACTTCACTGCCACAGGCTCTCCAACACCTTCTAATCAGTGCCCAGTAGAAACTTGATCAAGACCTCAAATAGCGCCACTTGCTAGTCTTTCCTTAAAGCAGAATCGACTCGCTACCCAAGTCAATCAGCATCTAGTTAATCATTCCAATCTATGTTCAAATATCATAGCCTCTGGGAGTCTCCCTCCCATACCCTTCTTCAATTACAACAAATGATTGTGTTTTTCAATTCTTCTCATAACACTTTCCTAACTACTTTCTTAGGCCTATAACATTTATGTCATTATAATCACTGCATTTGTTTTGGGCACCTGTCAGCCTGCCCCTCTAGTCTGCACTGAGGGCCAGGTTTTCTCTCTCTCTCATTATCATGCAGTTCCTCGTTCCTGCCAAGGTCTTACATCAGTATGTGCTCATAAGGTGTGCCAAATCCTACTAGAAAGAATCTGCTTTACAAAATCCCACATGGAGTGATTAGTGGTAATTCAACCTCTGAGACAACCTCCCAAACAACACATCGTCGTCTCCTTCCCAGAAAGAGCCTTCTCCTCCAGAAAGGGCAACGGTCACATTCTTAGACCAGCCCAGCGCCCTTTCTCTGCTCAACTTTCCCTATCGCCATGCCCATGGTTCTCTGGGGAAACTTCCTGATGGTGAATTGGCAGGGTCAGATAGAAGGATTATCTGCCTCTGCCAACCCTCTGGGCAAAAGATGGCATCTTTGGGGCTTCGTTAGCAAGCTGCAGTCTCTCTGTGCCCCATTGTGCTCCTCCCCCTCTGTGCCCTCACCTGCACACTTTTGATCGACTCAAGTCCAACCTTCCCTTGCTTGGCATGTTTTCTCATGTTTGTCCAATGGGATTCTAGCAAGTAACCTTCTATGGTCAGCCAGGGGTTAGCTTGTCCTTTTGGAGAAGAAGCCAGTGAGTTATGGAGAAAGAACCTCCCTTCAATGGGTGACATCCCAGCAAAAATATAAGTAGCTGGGACAATGGGGGCAAAAGCAGCCTGGCCCACCTGACTCCGACTCACAGTGCAGATCACACTTCCACAGCCACTTCTGATGCCAGGGAAGTTCGGGTTGCCAGTAACCACTGAAGAACTGCACTCTCGTTTTACTAATCCCTGTAACCTGCACGAAGAGAAGGTACTGATCTTTCTCGCATCAGCTCTGATCACCGTGCTTAGTACATAGTGGGAACTTCACTAACACATTCAAAAGGAATAAAGTCTGATGAAATCCCTGAAGAAGTCATTCTTAGTACAGTGGTTCTCAGTCCTGGTTTCACAGCAGAATCTCTTGTAAGCATTTTTTGTTGGTTGGTTTTGTTTTATTTAACAATATCAGGAGAATTCCTTATTAAGGGGCAGCCAGAGTTAACAAGGGTAATCAGTGGCAATTTCCCTGGCTGGGAAAATTGGCCATTGGTTATTGGAAATTGGAAATTGGAAATTGTTTATTGACCACGAGGGGGCGACCAAGCAACACCAATGGTTACAGGAAGCTGCTTGAAAACTTTCTCATGTTAATGGGGTCATCTCTTCATTCAAAACTTTGGACACGACACGGGGCCTATTTTTCAGATTTCAGTTGTGCAGCACCCACAAACACATCCGTACTTTGAATGGAAAGCGTATCAAGGATCGTGATGGCTAGGTACACACAACAACAGCAACGACACTGCTCACCGGGGACGACAATGCCGACTCACGGGGACCGATCAGACGGAGTAGAAGGAGCCCACGTTGTCTCTGAAGCTTGAAGTCTTTCCGCGAGCAGACAGCCTCATCCTTCTCTGAAGGAGCAGCTGGTAGGTTTGAACCATTGGCTCATCAAGTCAGCACCACGTCACAGGGACCCTTTAAGACAGCAGTAGAGATAATGATACATACGCCAGACAGTGACAAAAGAAAACAAAATGATGACAACAAAAAAAGTCAATGTCCAGAAAAAATATATAAATAAATAAAATAATAATAATAATAACAAAAGGAAAACCTGTAAATAGTTCAAGGTCTGTTTGTTGACCTCCAGGAGGGTCCCCTGGTTGAGTCCAATGGGGTGCCACACCCTGGCCCCAAAGATATCCTTGGCACTCCCTTGGGGATTCCATGCTCTGCTCTTCCTGCAGCTCTGCTGCACGGCCTTAGTGTTTTGCCTTGCTGTACTGGTGTCAGACCGGGTGCTCTCCCAATCCTGCTTGTCCAGTGTTGTGCCCGAAGGACCTTGAGTCAGTGAGGGATGCCATGTCTCATAGTGGGGCCAGCTATATGGTCCTCTCTGTGCCTGGGCTGTTCTGAGTTGGGATAACATCCTCAAGGCTCAGTGGGCCACGATGCACTCCACACTCTCTTCTCCTCCTTCATTTGCTTTTTTTTTTTGGGGGGGGGGATATATATTACTATCTCTGCAAGTCTACCAAATAAGATAGACTGGATGAGCAGTCTGGAGGAGAAAATAATGGGACTGATGATTCCGGAGGAGTCATGGGAGGTAGGGGGAGAGAGAGGAGGTGGCATTGACCAACCCAGGGACAAGGACACTAGTGATCCAAAATAACTAGCAAGGTGGGTATAAGAGGCCTGATAGGGATTGATCAAGAGTAATGTGACAGAGAGAAATTGCTAAAACTCAAATGAAGGATGAGAATGATAATGGGGCAAGAGGAAAGTAAAAGGAAATAGAGGAAAGAACTGGATGCCAAAGAGCATTCATAGAGGTCTAAATACAGTCATGAGCATAGGTAAATATATTTATATAATGATGGGGAAATAGTTCTACATGCACATACTTATAGGGTTAGTATTAAGGCAGCAGATGGACATTGGACCTCCACTCAAGTACTTCCTCAATGCAAGAACATTTTGTCCTATTAAATTGGCATTCCTTGATGCTCACCTTCCTGAAACAATCACTGAAGACAAACGTGTGCACAAGCAAAAGTGGTGAAGAAAGCTGATGGTGCCCGGCTATGAAGGATGTAGCATCTTGGATCTTAAAGGCTTGAACGTGAACAAGCAGCCATCTAACTCAGAATCAACAAAGTTCACATGCAAGAAGCACACCAGCCTGTGTGACCATGAGGTGTCAAAGAACAAAAATCACATCATTGTGGGCCCACCTTCCTGATATGATCACTGAGACAAAGGTGTGCATAAGTAAATGTGGTGAAGAAAGCTGGTGCCTGACTATCAAAAGATATATTAAAGACTTGAAGGTAGACAAATGGCCATCTAGCTCAGAAGCTCAAATGGATGAAGCACACCAGCCTGTGTGACCATGAAATGTCGAAGAGACCAGATATCAGGCATCAAAGAAGTAAAAAATTATATCACTATAAATGAGGGGGAGTACAGATTGGGAACCCAAAGTCCACATGCAAGGGAAATGACATCCCCTTACAGAAGAGTCATGGGGAGGAGATGAGCCAATCAGTGTACAGTGTAGCAATGATGAAATATACAATTTTCCCCTAGTTCTAAAATGCTTCCTCCCTCCCGCTATCATGATCTGAATTCTACCTTACAAATCCAGTTAGACCAGAGGATGTACAGGTACAGATAGGACCTGGAAACATGGGGAATCCAGGACAGATGATCCCTTCAGAAGCAGTTGTGAGAGTGGCAATACCGGGAGGGTGGAGAAAAGGTAAAGTATAAAGGGAGAACCGATTATAAGGATCTACATATAATCCTTTCCCTGGGGTATGGACAAGAGGGAAGTGGACGAAGGGAGACCTCAGACAGTGTTCAATATGATCAAATAATAGTAATTTATAAATTATCAAGGGTTCATGAGAAAGGGGGGACAGGGAGGGAGTAGAAAGAGGAGGAGCTAACACCAAGGGCTTACATAGAAAGAAAATGTTTTGAGAATGATGATGGCACCAAATGTACAAATGTGCTTTGCATACAATGAATGTACGGATGGATTGCGATAAGAGTGATATGAGCCGCCCAATAAAATGATTTTTAATTAAAATATTTTTTAAAAGACAGTAATAGAACTGCCATAGTGGGGTTCTCAGACTGTAAATCTTTACAAGAGTAGAAAGTCTCGGGCTGAGCCCCGGTGGCATAAATGGTTGAGTGCGGGACTGCGGCCCGCGGGCTTGGCGGTTCAAATCCAGCGGCGGCTCTCAGGAGCAGCGCTGGGTAGTGCCCATGACTACCAGAGGGCAGTGATGCCAAACAACAAACAAAAAAAAAGAGTAGAAACTCTCTTCTCTTTCCTATAGGCGGTTGGTGGTCTCAAACAGCTGACATTGTGGTTAGTAACTCACAGTGTAACCGACTGCACCACCAGGGCTCCTTTGGTCACATTGACAATGATTAGAAAGAAAGCAACATCACAAAGCATAGTCTTCATTCTCCTCATGAGATCCATCCAGGATGCCTAGGGGAAACCCCGTCTCTTGCTATTTCCTGTTAAAGCTAACCACCTGCCCACTGGTCTTCGGCTAAATTGCTCTGTGATACAGACATTGCAAGTCCACGACAAGGGAGGGTGCCCCTTGTGGCTGCTGCCCACCTGAATGAGGTTGCATAGGTTTTTAATCCTCATCCGCCAGACTGTGAATGGGCCCATGGGTGGCAGTGTTTTGCTTTTCACCAGGTGGGTGATGCCATCTTGGCTCAGAAAGGAGGCAGTGGCTAGGCTCCAGCAGCAGATTCCTTAGTGGTGGTCTGGGAAGCAAGCACTCTCTTTTTGGTTTGCTTCTCCCAGTCTGTCCCCCGTAGCCCTGGTCCCAGCTGCCTCTCCCTCTCAAAGCTTAAGGCAAGTTAGCTGGTCAGCTTATCACCTTTAAGAGGCAGATCTGTGTCTAAATGTGTCCCAGACTCCAGCCATCACTTTGCTGGCTGTGTTATTGTGTCAGAACACTCAATTTGATGCCAGAGTTCTTGGCTCTCAGGATAGTTGGGGCCTCCTGTGTGCCCAGTGCTAAAGACTGGAACAGGTCCACATGCGGAATCACTCAGCTGTGACCACAGCCCTGAAAGATGGCTGAGGATTGAATTTCAGGGCCTCACGACCCCCAAACTATATGGTGTGATTTCTAACCCCTAGATCTGGGGTTCTAACTCTCCCTGGGAATGGACTTTCTTTGCTCTATGGTTAAGGCAGTGTTGGGTGTGTCTGAAATCAATCTCTTTTTGAGATAGGAGAGAACAGATTCAGGCAGGAGACCAAGATGGGGAAAGTCGATGGTCTGCCACAGGAAGACAGAGGAACCAAGGAGCAGAGCTGAAGAAAGACAAGAACTATCCTCTACAAGAGGGAGAGGGAGAGAGACAGAGAGAGAGAGAGAGAGAGAGAGAGAGAGAGAGAGAGAGAGAGAGAGAGCCATTCCCCAGAACTGGCACTCTGAATTCAGACTTGTAGCTGTCTAAACTTTAAGAAAATTCATTTCTGTTAGTCAAAGCCTCACTTGTGTGGTGTTTATGTTATAACCACGAGACTATCCCATTTTACAGATAGGGAAGCTTGAGCTCAGAAGTCGCCTTCCCAAGAATACACATGCATCTGTCTTTGAGGACAGAGTTGTAGGGAAGGAAGTGGGCAGAGGTGGGATCAACGTCCAGTGACATCACTGGCAAGCTGTGCCCACCTGGGCAAGGGACTAGAGTTCCTGGGTCTCCATTTCCTCATCCCTAGAGTGGGCTACTGTGAAAACTAAGAAGTCTGTGTAGAAGGAGCTAGTGAGATGCCTCAATACAGTAAGTCCTTCATAGCTCTGTGTACCTGGTTCTCTGACTGTCCCTCGTTTGTTGCACAAGTGGGCTGTCGTGTTAGCTCTGAGAAGCCATCATCTCTTCAGCCCATCTCCTAAATACGTGCAGCTCTGGGGCACTCGGTGCCTCCTGGTGCCGGACCTTTCCTGGATGGACGACAAAGCTCTGACCTATGTGCTGTACCTGCATCGAGAGCTAGAGAGGAGTGTGGGGAAGGATTTCTGGAGGGTAGGCATTCTCAAAGTGGCAACGATTATGCGCTCAATCAGAGGTTCGACAGTTGGAGGCCACCGAGGACCCTCTGCAGACAGGCATGGGGATCTCTTTCAAAAGGTCTGACGCGTGGAAGCATTCGGGAGCCGTCTGTTCAGCACACCGGGGGTACTCGAGCTAAAATCAACTCAGTGACAACAGTCACACATATTCTAAAGAGGGCAGTGGGATCCTCACCGTCCATGAAGGTGCATCTGATTTCCAGCCATATCCCTCACGTGTCGCCATGCCCAGTTGTCAATGGAGGCTTGTGCATCGCCCTGGTGCCGCACTGGTTCTAGCAGAGCTTCCAGGCCAAGACAGGAAGGCGAGCCTCTCAATCTACTTCCAAAAGCCAAGCCATGAATGACAATGAGCCGAGGAGCAAATGCTCCTGAAAACAACACAGGACCAGGTGGCGTTTTTGTTCCAGGGTGTCTGGGATCACGCTGAGTCTAGAGACAGCCTGATGGCGGCTGATAGCAAAGCATTCATATATAGAAACTCTTACTCAGGAGAAAGGTCTTTCCAGGAAAGCCATACTTCATTATGGCTGCAAGTGAGCTTACACCTCTGCCTGCAGGAGGACCAGGACCAGGACGATGCTGGGTATGTGGTCGAAAGCCCTCAAGTCAACTCCAGCTCTCAGGAACCCTGCCGGACGGTGCAGAAAAGACCCCCAGGCTTCCTACGACTGTAATCCCTATGGGAGCAGATTGCATAGTTCTCTCCTTGGGAGTGACTGGTGGGTTTGAGCCACCAACCTTCAGCTGCACACTTAATGCATAAGCAGTGCTTCTTGGTGAGGAGGTGAGGAGTATTGGAATGTGTCATGCTCACCTCCACCCCCAAATAACTTTACTCTTTTTAAAAGTGAGCCTCTCAAATTTTTCAGCATACATTCTTTCTTAGGCAACATAGCACCCAAACCCACTGCTGTCAAGCTATTTCAACTCGCAGCAACCCCATACAGAGTTTCTGGGGGTTAGTAATTTTTACAGGCGCAGAGAGCGTCATCTCTCTGCCTCCGAGCACTTGGTGGGATTGAACCTCCTACCTTTCAGCTGGCAGCTCAATATCTGACTCATGGCATTCTTTTAAATGTAGACAACGGAAAAATAAAGACTGAAATTTGATTCTCACAGTTGTCTGCTTAAAACAAAAATAAATTCACTTCTCTTTACCTGAAAATCTACCCCTTTTCTTTTTAATCTGGTACTCACAATTTTACAAAATATCCTTATGCCTCAAAAGGTTTTAGCTATCCGAGTATCCCCTTCTGCAAAAAAAATGAGAAATTCGATTTTAGGTTTTTGCTTTTCTTAATTTCATGCTGTTATGAAACTCTGTGTTTCAAAAATTCTACATTGAGTTATCATTGCAATTATCCATATAGAATTGTTTAAGACGCCTGATTATATCTTTCCTTATGTTTTCCAACAGAAAGTGTTATAATGTGTTAAGCATGTTCTATTGAGATTTGATTCAATCGTGTGTGTTTTCCAATGAAGTGACTGAGGCCTTCCTTCTCAGTGAGGTCCTGTGACTGCAGCGACTGCGATTGACAAGTGGACTGAGACAGACTCAGCATAAATTCTATTCCTGTTTTCATTTCTATATATGCAAATACTTAGCATGGTTATATATGTCAGAGGATGGAGATGGAAGGAATTTCATTAAGCAGTGTGATTCAATTTTAGTTTTCAATCTTCTGAGACCCAAGCCAAAAATTCCACAATGACCTAATGCTGTGCATATGTGCCTAAAAGCACAAAGCCTTCCCTTCTATTCGGGCCCCTTGATTAATAGAAATAATAACTATTTTGGAGTCCACTTTCCTTGATGCTCCAGAAGATTTTATGCCCCAGGGCAACCCACTAAAGTTAACACGTGTCAATGGATGAATGGAGTGCCTTCCTTCTGTACAGTAAGAAGCACAGGATTATCAATGGGAAGACAGAGAAGATGCCTGGTGATATCTGGACTATGAATACAGATGTGTCAGATGTGGGCATTTTCTGCTTTCCATTGTAGCAAGTTGATTCACAGCCCAGTCTAGGATCCCTAGTTAGGTGGGGCAAATGATTAACCACTTAGCTGCTAACTGGAAGGTTGGCTAGTGGCTTGGCCCCACTCTGAGACAGGAGATAGGTCTGT